>JARVGS010001283.1:11222253-11232865 GCA_031762315.1 Hypsolebias antenori | reverse complement strand
GGTGTGTGTGTGTGTTTTGATTGGGTGGGTTTTTGTGTGATGGGGCGGTTTTTAACAGACTTTTGGGCTGGAAAACCTCAACTCTATCTGGCAACACTGCTCTCATGTGTGATGGGTTAAATGCAGTATTGGAACATACAATGATGACAACATAGCACTTTACTTTTCTCTACTCAAGGACCAGGATTAGACACCCCCGGGTTTTAGTGTCAAACCAGCAACAACACTTTCAGTCAGCCACAGGAAAGCTGCATGAAGTCTAACCTGTAGTTTCACACCCATGCATGAGTCTTTATCTGCGGTTCAATCTGTTAGTCAGCACAAACACAGCCTCTCCATTTTATCAGCTCTGACTCTTCCGTATTAAAACATGAAGAGACTTTTTTTTTTTTTGTACTACTACCGCACAAAGTTCACTCTTACACAACCTCCACGGCTGTATGTGTACCAGCAGTTCACCTCAAGGTTATTTACATCGTGTTAATTTATTTAACTGAATTTAAAATGCCCCTTTTTCCCCAAATAAAAATAAATAATAAAGTCTTGGACGCGCTTTTTTTTTTTTGAATCAAAGAAGTAAACAAACAGTGAGAGGCGCGTTCACTGAACGTTTACAGACAACTGATTTTAGCCAAGAGGCTCAGCAAATCAGAAGAGCTTAAAGAGGAAAGTGGACACGGGGAAATAAAAAATAAAAACGGCAAACATTTAAAAAAAAAAAGTCCCAATGATTAAAACACGCAGCGCATCAACAGGTGTGCCATTGGCGACATCATTCAAACTGCGTTAGCATTAGCCGCTACATATTAACCACCTACAAAACATTCGCTTTAAGATTCATTATAAACGGTACAGTTATATATATATGAATAGTATATAAATATATCAGATAAACGACACAATCCCGCCTGGCTGACGAGTTCCGAGAACCCCACAAGCTAACACTTGGCTAAATTTAGCGTCTTTAGCTTTAGCATGTAAAGCTAGCTAAGCATCTGCTGTCAGACAGCGCTTCTATCGCCTCCACAGGATCAACAAAGGACGCTGTAAGGTTCGTTTCTTCATACCAGAGTCTCTCATCATCACTCCGGACATGTCCTCCTACTGCCGCCGCTCATTGTGTGACAGAAGATCAATGTACACAGTCTGAGCCTCAGTCAGACCTGCCCATGCTAATGAGGAGGAGGAGTTGAGTGCAGCTTCCTGCTGCAGAGACAGGACGCTGAGGCAGCTCAGGGAAATGCCACATTACACTCATGTTAGGAATTCAAGCTTGTGCACTTTAACAAAAAGAATGCTTATAGGAATAAACAAGTAGCAATGCTTCATGCAGACTTTAACATCACCCTGCACAGGCTTTTCCAACATGTGATTTGTGTAGGGGGTGTGTGTGTTTGTGGGTGTGTTTTGCATAAAAGTCAAACAGCATGGTGCAGCATGCAAAAACAAAACGATTTATATCTGCCAAAAAAAAAAAAAAAAGCCACAAAAGAAATGTGTGTATAGTGTGCACTACCATCAATGTTTCTTGATTTTTGTGTCTAAATGGTTGCATTTGGTATTAAATTTTGTTATGTGATCGCTGACACAGGTCACGCCACTGAACTAGAGAAAATGATGTTTCTGCAGTGGCATGTCAAAACGGCTGCTATTCAAACTCATGCACAGGGTGAATCAGTAGCGTTCAAAGGAAGTGACCCACTTTAAAATCCTGCAGCTTGATGATGCCAAAAGCAGCCATGTCTCTGGCTGCACTGACGCTGGAAGCCCTGTGGTATGTGGGGTTCCATTAGTGCCAAAATATGTAAAGTGTGTGTGTGTAGCGTGCTGTGTATATGTAAGGTGATATGTTAGATGCATATGCTTAACATATCACCTTACATATAACTTAACATATGCACCTAACATATGCACCTATCACCTAACACATCACCTTACATAAATAATAAATAAATAAAGTGCTATGTGTTGTTATCATTGTATGTTCTCATACAAAGATGAGATTGGCTCTGGGCAGCTATACACACCACGCTACATAAACACTTGACATTGACACATAAACATATTTTTGGCACTAATGGAACCCCATATGCACCGATACCAGATGGAAGAGATGACAAACCTGTTTTGTGGTGCTGGTTGTTTTTATGAGGTCTGCCCAAAGGTGCGAGGGCTTGTTTCATGGCTTCCTGGCTTCTGCTGGTTTTCTTGTACTTGTCGATCCACTCAAACTTGGGGACTTGCATGGGAGACCTGCAAACATCTGGAAAAAGACAAACAGCGAGACCAAAAGAAGATTAGTATTGTGTGAATGTTCAGGAAAGCATTCACAATATTGTGATCAATTTTTCTTCCGTACATTTTGGCACAATTCTCATCCCGCAGTTTTCAAGCTATTTCAACTAAATCATGTATCAAAACCTTCAGCTTCAGTACAATACTGTTATGACTTTTGGTATTGGTGCAGCTTTAGCTTTTTGAAATATTTAGCCTTTTCTGTAATGTTTTTCTCACAAAATTAATTGAGTTTATTTTACAACCTTTAGCTTTTTAGATGTGTATACAACCTTTTACTGCTCCTTTCACATTTTGTTCTGGTTCAGTTTCTTTCAGCTTCCTTGTGCAAATTTAAACTTTTTTTTTTCAGTTAATTTCAGCTGTTAATTTCAGATTATTTCTGCCAACTACCACATTTTTGTGCTTTTTCTAACTTCTTTATGCTAATTTCAACTTCTGTGCCTTTCAGCTTATTTCTGCAAGTATGTGTTTGTTTTGCTATTTTAGCTATATATACGGTAGCTGTTTTATGTAAATGTATGCTCTTTCAGCTAATTCCACATTTTTTGGTACTGTTTTCAACTTTTTCAGCCCAATTCAGCAAAAAAAAAAAAAAAAAGTGCTCTCTCCATTTCCTTCTTGTAATTTCAGTCTCTTTCTGCCTTTATATTAACTACTTTTCAGCTGGGTTTTTGGTGTACATTTCAGTTGTTGTTTTTTTTTCAGATAATATCACATTTTTCTTTTTTCAGCAAACATATTCTTTGTTTTCATCTGCTAATGTAACCTTGTTCGATCTTTTTAGCTACTTTTTGTGCATTTTTTTTTATAGCTAATTCGAGTTGTTTTTAGACAAGTTCTATTTTGGGGGTAATTTCTGCTACTTTCAGCCTAATTAACCCATTTCTGCGAATTCAGCTTGTTATGCTCCTTTCAGCTTTTATCTGCTAGTTTCAGCTCTTTTTTGCTATTCCAGTAACTATTTAGCCGTTTTATTCTAATTTCAGGCTTCTAAACTAATTCTAGATTTTGGAGCTCACTTGAGCTCTTTCATTTACTTCTGGTAGTTTAAGCTTATGTCTGCCTTTTCAGATACTTTTCAGCTATTTTTGCTAATTTCAGTTTTTTTTAGCTAATTTCCTAAATCTTGCATTTATTTCTGCTTATTTAAACCCAATTCAGCAAATATGTGTTCTTTCAACTTTCTTTTGCTAATTTAGGCTTGTTCTTTCATTTCACCTACCTTACAGCATGTTTTTGTTTAGCTAGTTTCAGCTGCTTCTCAGCAAGTTCTTCAGCAATTCACACTGCATTTTCACAGGAAATGCAATCACTTTATTATTATTTCTGATGTCTGTGCAAACGCTTTAGTAGCTCATTGTGGAATGAACTGGTCTTCATCAAGTGTTCTTGTGATGCTTCTACTCCAGAAGTAGTAACTGTCTGGGGAATGTGACACATCCATAAAAGTTGAAGAGTTTTTCATCCTTTCAAAAGCCCAGAAGGAAAAGTATAAACAATTAGGTATCACACAGGAAGTGTCTTGTTTAAACTGAACCATTAATCTCTAGTGGAAGTAAATGATTAGATCAGTTTCACAGAATTTAGTAAAGTAACTCGCTCATGCAACAGACTAAATGAATGTTCATGTTTGTGCTGTTGTGGTGCTTGAATGAACTAAATATTCAAACTTCTGCGTCCTCACAAAGTGTGAGCGTTTAAGGACCGCATGCACACACATCAGCTCAACCTACCGCTCCACGCCTTGTTGACTTCACCGAGGAAATGGCGAGAGTGCGACCCAAACGGAAGTCTGATCTCTAACACTTCGTCCTTGTAGCTCATTCTCACCCTGGTATCAGCTCCTTCGATCAGACACAGCGTTCATTTTCAAGTGGCGCACTTGCAAGACAACAAAACTGAGCTTTGATAAAAAAAATAAATAAAAATGT
Source organism: Hypsolebias antenori (assembly GCA_031762315.1). Taxonomy (NCBI): domain Eukaryota; kingdom Metazoa; phylum Chordata; class Actinopteri; order Cyprinodontiformes; family Rivulidae; genus Hypsolebias; species Hypsolebias antenori. The sequence goes on along the minus strand of JARVGS010001283.1, from coordinate 11,228,636 downwards.
GGGGTAACTCACCCACAACCACAAGCTGTTCTGGTGAGGAAACTAAAAATGAGTGCAGCAGAAGAAGCATGTGAGGATACCTCAAAGAAATTACTGCAATGTCTTCATTTTCAGTCCAAACAACAACAACAACAATAATAAACCAGAATATTACCAGATACCAATATTACCAGAATATTTATTTCTAAAACTATATGTGAGCTGATGCAGAAAATATATAAATTCTCTTTACCTTCGACAATGGCAAAGTCAAGCGAGATGGGTATGATGTTCTCCAGGGATACATCATTGGCTGTGATGGCCATTCTTCGATGGGTGTACATAAAGATTCTGCAAGTGACACAATAGGATTACGACTTATTAAAAAAAAAATACTTAAAACCATAAGAATATATATAAAAAAACATGCAGAAAAAACAAGTTTATCAGATTTTAGACAAAAAAATGGTATGCTTATAGTCCTTTTTAAGGCAACTACTCTGTAACTCAATACTGTATAGGAAATATCAGTTAAAAATAAGGAAATAAATTCAGTAAATTACATGTTATTTTGCAGAAGATGTTGAAACTTACGCATGCTCATTTCCAGACTCCACCAGTCCCAGCAGTCTGCTCTCTGACAGGTCAGCATAGAAGACGTCACATTGGACCGCATGTTCACGGATTGGTTAAAGAAACTATTAATTAATTCTTGGTCTAATTATTTGACAGTAAAGTGGCAAACTGATCCACCCAAAACACAAAAGGGGTTAGAACACAGCCATTTTTACAGATGTTATTCTGAAATCAGCTGTGGTAATAGATGAGACCAATGTTCAACACATATTCTGAGCACTGATGAGGCTGTTGTTTAAAATTAGCTATTAACTATTTAATGCAAACCCTGTCCACCTGTTAGCAAAATATCTCATAACCCATTGGAAATATTTTAATGAAATTTTCAAGAAATAATTATTGGATGTGTTTGTATAAACATTTCACTTCTGGAGTCTTTGCAATTTAAGATGGCTGCCCTAGCCAACTGTATTTAGAAAACCACAAAATAGCTATAATTCAGTCAATTTTACTCATTTTGTGCTAAAACTTCGCATAGTTGTAGGTGAGACTCCTTTACAACTAATAGCGAACGATTGTGCTCATTGTGCAAGATCTTTGCTTCAAACTTTAACATTATCTGTTGGAGTCAACACAGTTTGTCTGTTAGCAAAATATCTCGTGAACTACTTGACAGATTTTAATTAAACGTTTAGAGAGTAATCACTGGATGTGCAGATCTAATTATATATATTTTGGACTCGCTCCAATTAAAGATGGCCACAACAGCAAATCAATATTAGCCAATACAAAAAAAAAAAAAAATGGCTTTAACTCTGCTAATTTAACCGACATTGAGCTAAAGTTTTGTTTGGTAGTAGCTGAGACTGAAGCCCAACTAAATTATGTGCAAGAACAGATTGCGCAAGACTTTAGTTTACAATTTAGCCCATAAACATTTGGACTCATTCTAAATGAAGCATAACATTTACAAATTAGCCATCTATAATATTTTCTTCCATTTTCTTTTCTGATAAAACACGCTAATTTATAATGACTAAATTATTTTTGACGCACTTTGACACTTGAACCGCAGGCCTCCTCCTTCACTGGTGACAAATCAGCAGCTGGTGAACCAACGCCGTCCCCTTGTGGATAATATGCGTTACTGCAGCACCATGAATAGGCTGTTTATGGGAAATAAATTGCTGCTGACTTAAACCGTTTCTCTTCTAAATAACACGAGCAAACTGCAAATGCGCTTTCTGGACATAAATTCGTCCACACATTCACGTGGTTCCTTTGAGGGAACATGAAGTGGGTCCAAACACATGTCCCCTCGAGGCGTCGCGCGTCAGCAGAAAGTGTTTTGATTTAGTTTGAAGCGTTTCTCCTTCACTTTAAATCCAAAACCACAACAGGCACAAAGGATACTATAACACAGTTTTCTTCTCTTCGCAAAGTTTCTTCAATAGCGACGGACTGATCCATTGTGAAGACTTGACTGACAAGTTCGGAAACACCCGCTCCAAAAAATAATAAAGTCTATATTTGTGGACAAAAATAAATAAAAAATCTCCGTGGAGTCCAGAGTGACCCAGTTATCTCTCTCTGAAGAGGTCCCGGAGTGAACAGCAGCCGGAGACACAACCCAGCGGTTCTGCTCGGTCAGACATGATCCAGTCCACTCCTTCTTCGAGCCAGATGTTTTTTTTTTTTCTTCCTCCTCTCTGCTGCTGACCCAGTTCGACGCGCGCGCTCTGCCACGCACCCGTTTGGATCGCTCGTGCAACCAGAGTGACGTCACTCAAGGGTTGTCACTCAGAAAGAAAGGTATGGCAAGCCATTTTAACATAAAATCGGATTCACGACACATTCCAGACATCTGAAATTGATTTATGACTAGTCATATTAGTTATTTAAGATAGCTTTAATTATATATTGACTAGTCAAAATTCTTATTTGAGCTATATCTTTTTTTTAACCGAATCTTTATTTTCAATATCACAAAATAAGAACAATATAATTGAACATAGCCATGAAAGAAGAGAAGAATAGCCAAGGGAAACATAAATCAAACAAAATAAATGAAAAGTTACAGTCATATTATTTTTGCAGAAAGAAAACAATTATACAACATGTAATATATGTGCCAAGGAGTCTTATGTATAAAAAAATAGCTAAAATAAATAAATAAATAAATAAACAAACAAATAAATAAATAAATAAAAATTTTTAATATAAAAGTTCATCCAAAATCCCAAGTTGGGAGCAAGCCCATATTGTTGTTTTTGCCTTTTGATTAGTTGAGGGTCTATATTTGAGATGTATCTAATTACATTCTGACTAGTATAAACGACGTCAGATTTACCACTGAGTTGCATGGAGGCTTCAGTTCAAGAAATCTTAAAATGAATTTTGACTAGTCAAAAATACAGTTCTAGATATCTCCAAGTTAATTTTGACTAGTCATTATTTGCTTTCAAGATATCTCAGTTTTAGTTCTGACTAGTCAAAATTACAATTAAAAATATATTAAATTACGTCATTATTCAAGATATCTTAAATGTATTTTTTTAGATATCACAAATAAGGATTTGACTGGTGCAAATGAAATTGCAGATATCTTGAAAGCAAATAATGGCTAGGCAAAAAAAAAAACAACTAATTTAGAGATATCTAGAACTGTACTTACGTCTAGTCAAAATTCCTTTTAAGATATCTTGAATTGTTATTCTGACTAGTCATAATGTAAATACAGATATCTTAAATTAACTTTCTGGATAGTCAAAATGTAATTGTTCCTAGTCAAAACTCATTTTTTTAGATATCTATTTTATGTTAAAAGGGCTTGCCATAAAACACAGGTCAGGAAGCAGTGTCAAAAACTTTTTAGAAATTAATTGTCTTATTTTTACTCAAACTTTATAGTTCTAGATGTAACCTTGCTTTTTAGTTTATTTTTCATTATCGTTCTATTCTATGCTGACATGTGCTAATAGGCTAGCATGTCAAATGTTATATTAACTGTTTGCACCTCATGGGTTTTTAGTAGAGTCTGTGAGAGGTGCTGTACAATTCTGGTCCTCAACGTCCACGGCATGGTTTACAAGTTTTCCTGCTCCACCGCTGGATTCGGTGATTAATTAAATTTCCATTTTCTGCAGAAGCCTGTTAATCAACCATTCATTCAGTTCAGGTGTGTTGCAGAGCAACATCCAAAGCATGCAGGATAGTGGCCCTCCAGGATCTGAACTGACTTGTGCTGGTTTTGTTTTCTTTTGCCTTTTTGCTTTGGCTGTGACAAACACAAATTTGTTATTGCATATACAGATGAAACATTTGAACTTGAACCTAAATGTAACATAATTCATCAAAGAGGAATCTGATATTTTTTAGAATGACATATTTTTTTTTTGTCGGTAAACATTGTTTTCATTGTCTTACAGAAGCATCGTTTGTCAGTAGTCTTGTGAAGAAGAAAATTTAGGAAATGAAATAATTATAGAAAACTATTTGCTATTGATGCTAACGGGATTACATTTTTCATTAGCAACATTAAGGGTTTGTATCTTATCTGCAGCAAACTTACTCACATACTTCAAAATCAACCCCATGTAAAAACTTTATCCACAGATGATGAAAATGTAAGAATAAAGGGTTATACATAAAACCTTTTTTACAGACTAAGTTCTATTGTTTAGATTTCACTTCAAAATCTGTACGACAACTTCAGACAGTTTTGACTCAGTCTAAGCCACAGTCTTTGTCTTTATTGTTAGACGAATGCATCATACATTCATACATAACTATTCCACATCAAACTGCTTAATTATGTGCAGTTTTCTACTCTTTGAAGGTTTGGTTTTGGGTGGGGGTCCTAAAATAAAGCCGAATATATTTCTGATAATTAGAGAAATAGGAAATCAACTGAATGAAAAATGGTGGCAACACATTAGTACTGGGATTTCAAATAGAAGTTAAATTTTCAGGGGTCACCACAGCAAGTCGTCATCCGCCGTCTCGTCCTCTGCATCCTCTGTCCTCACTCCAACTACCTCCATGTCCTCTCTAAATGGATCCATTGTATCATTCACGGTCCATTCACTGGTCATAATGTTATGGCTGATTTGGCATACAATTGTAGGTTTTTATCCATCCATCCATTATCTTTACCCGCTTCTTCCTTTTCCAGTCATGGGGGTCACTGGTGCCCATATCCAGCAGTCACTGTGCGAGAGGTGGAGGACACCCTGGACAGGTCGCAAGTCCATTGCAGGGACACATAGAGACAACGAGACAACTCTCTCATTCACACCTAGGGACAAGTTAGAGTTACCAATCAACCTAACATGCATGTTTTTGGAATGTGGGAGTATCCAGAGAAAACCCACATCTGCGTGGACAGAACATTCAAACTCCACCCGGAATGGCCCCTCGGCTGGGATTCACTCAGGCGACATCGCTGAGAGGTGGCAGCTCTACTGTACCACCATAAATACTCAGGTAAGCAACTTAAATACTTAATTAAAATAAAAATTGTACCTGTTTACGTATAAAAACCAGTAAACTGTTAAAAAAAAGAACACTCATTATAGATATAGATAGGTTTTATTTTACTTGAAGGAATAATTTTAGAAAAAAACACGACACGTTTCAGATTTCATTTAGGATTTACATTACCCAACGAAAGCACAAAATATAACTTTACACCCACAAAGTATTGACATCCACTCCATTCACTATAGACACAAAAATATAAGATAAAATGCATCTGGGAGAAGTGCATTGCAAATTGCGTAGCTACAACTATAAGCAACGCTTTGACGAGGCTTCATAACTTCATGTAACAGCTCAGCATTTGTGTTTCATAAAGTGCAAATTGAAGTAAAGCTGCATTGCATCACAAAATCAGAGAGTAATGAAAGGCACAAACGCCAAACACTCTACCTAACAAATAAAAAGATATTGATGTTTTATTTCATTAATGACAGATTCAAATCCTAGATGGGAACTGATGAAGTTCATTGCTTCAGGCATGTTTATCTTAACTGATATTTCTTTTAACGATCAAATACGTTTTTTTTGTCTTGAACAAGAATTAAACACGCCTGAGAAACGTATAAATCAAAACAAAAATGAATGAATCAACGTTTTATTGATACAATTCTTATTTGAATGCAATCATAAACAAAAATCAGCAACTTGCATGTATGGAAATTTGTCTCATAATAGCTTCATTTCTGGAGGGCCGTAAAGCTCTGGGCAGGACAAATGGTGACCAACACAGCAGCTGAGCGGACACGTGCTCTTGCTCTCACAGGAGCAATGCAATTGAAAGCAGGCAAAGGAAGGAAACGATCAATTCTGTGTGGAGACGAGGGCCTCTGGTGGCAAAAGAGTTGGCATTCACATTCGTCGAGCCGTCCAAAACCAGGCAGGATGTCACCGTGGCGTTGCAGCACTCCAGGACACACGGAGGCACTGTAGTGGCTTTGCAGACCGTTTCTTTTGCACAATCGGCGCAACCTGCAGTCCATGATACAGTGGAACCCGCTATCGTCTTTTTTAGCTAAAAATAAAACAATGAAAATTAAAAACAAGAAAAAATTTCTATCAAGCTTAGTGGTACAAGCTTAAATATACAGTATATTAAAAAAGAAAAACAACCATTGTCTTTTATCCTTCTTCTTATAATAAAAAAATAATAGCAGATTTTATTATAATTAATAAGACCAATGCGTTGAAGTACCCGCATTACCAGTGGCGGCTGGCCAATAGAGGGCGCAAGGGCGCCACCCCACCACTCACCACATTACCTTAAATAAAACATAAAAAATTAAATAAAA
>JARVGS010001283.1:11112738-11130053 GCA_031762315.1 Hypsolebias antenori | reverse complement strand
TTTACTACTTTTTAATACTTTTTAATGGCCGTAATTTGTGTTAATTTTATTTACTACCTTTTAATACCTTTTACAACACCGCGGAGACCCTGCAGATGAACTGTCTGTACCTGCAGTTTAGAACTGGATGGAGAGAAGCTGAGACACGGGTTGTTCGTTTTTAGCATTTTAGCTAGATAGTATTGCGCGCAACTAATTAGCGTTACACCAATACTGACAGGTGGAGGGAGGTGCGCAGTTAGGTTTGGTCGTTCGAAGCGCTTGGTTGTTAAGGGGGCGGGGCGCCCTGACATATTAGTCATGAAATTAGCATATCATGATATCATTTTTTTTTGCCCGGGCAAGCTTTTTTTACCGGTATTATTGTGAACGATATGATATGGTCCAGCCCTATTTCACATCATGTTTAATGTTGAAGTAATCATTTAAATCAACTGTGGAAAGAGTATTAATGATTTTTTTTAAACCTCATTAGTTAAATGTGTTTTACTCAAAGTAATTTTGATTCTTTCATTTGAGAGTGTGTGAGGCATATATATAGCCGTTACTCTGTCAAAGTTGAAGCAAAAGTCAAGATGGTCTTTCAGACTTGGTTTTAAAGTGTTTGAGACAGTTTAATCAGTAAACCAAAACGATGGCGTCTCTGCTCTGTCTCCTTTCAAAGCATTTCTCTAAACACTTATGAATAACCTTCACTTCTCTGACTTTCAGTAACCTCACTACATCACACTAACTCCTCCCACTTCTAGTTGGTGAACCAATCAGGAAGCACCAAAACATTAGGGTGTGAGATTTCCTTAAGTGTTTGACTTCCTTGTTCTTCCAGTCTTTGAGTGCTCCAGGAAGTCAGTCTGGAGTTGAAACTCTTCTCTAAGCTGTGGACGTCGGTCAAGCATCAAAGGCCACGTCATCAGCTTGGGTTCCCGCATGCCTGCTGTTGAACCCACCAGAGCTTAAAGCTCCAAGCCTTTTTAATGAAATTCCTTAAAGAGGAATAATTTATTTTGAAAGCCGAACCAGGAAACTGACCACTACTTCTTGTCGGTCAAGCGGACACAGATGACGCTGAAGGTAAACACGTTTGCCACCGGCTTGGATGCAACTGGACAAAGGATCCGTTTACGTTCTAATGCTGGTGACCCATCCATTACTGGAGCGGGACGATCATCTTTCAAAGGTAAAGGAGTCGTGGTTTTACCAAGCTGACCTGGTCTAGCTGAAGCTGCTATGGAGAGCGTGTCATTCTGGTGGATATAACTCATCTCCTCAAGATAACTCCTTTTTCTCATTTGCTTCCCTTAAATCTTTCTTTTCCTCTCCCTCTTAAACTATCTTGCCAGTAACAATAAGTTAAAAGTACTTCCGGTTAAGTTATTCACAAACATATGACTTATTCTGTTGTTCTTGAAATTATCGTCAGTTTGTAGAATTAAGGGCGCGTAATTTTATTTGTTGATGTTCAATTTATAGGAAATTAAGCCAATCATGTATATATGTGATGATGTTATTTTGATGATTCTGTTAAATAAATGGCCGCATTTACGGTACTTCGATGGGTCAAATATAAAATAACGTCTTTAGTCACTATATATTCATCTCGGTCGCACAGTGAAATTTGATTAATCCAAACAGAAGAGAATCCGTGTTACATTAACAGTTAATTTTCTTTGGACTTGAACTAGTCTTAGAATAATTCATTGTGGGGATGTCACAGCTAACCTGCCCCTGCATCCCTACAAAGTAACTAATTACAGACACAGACAGTTTGTTTTACGGTAGAGCTGGGATATTTGACTCAGAAGAGAACTGGACCTGATGATTTGTTCGCTTGTGAACAATCGTGTTGTCATCATGAACGCCGTACGCGATGTAATACGTTGTCAGGGCGTGTCTTGTCGAGCAAGAACCACCCCCCTCCTCCCCCGAGCTGCTGCACTCCTCCCCTTTGCCTATTCTCCTTCATCTTGGTGAAAAAGCGAAGGAGGAGTGTTTGTCGCTGTATTTGAGGAGGAAAAAACAAAAATCGGCTCTCGACTGCAACTCGGCTCCCACGTCCATTGAAAAGAGCTGTTCAAAGGATTTGGATCGTTCGCGAATGTCTGTTCAGGAGGAGAACTGCAGCGACTTGTTACTTGAAGCTTAAGTAGAAGTTTAGGTTTGAGTGGAAGTTGAAGTTTAATATTACTTGAAGTTTAATATTGTTTGAACAAATTGTTTGAAAAAAGGGGCCGATATAATAAGATTTTTTTCTTCTTTCTGCTGCCTTTCATTTTTATATTTTGTCTTCTTATCATTTATGGGATTGTTTTGTATTGTTTTTTTAAAAAAAAAAGAATAAACTTGAACTTGAACGACTCAAGACGCCACGACTGGCTCGACCCCTGACCAACCTGCAGGAATAATTTAATTTTAACGCCAGGAAAAGACGCGAGTCATGGATTTCTGATCAAATAAAAACCAGATAAATATAATAAAACAGACTATAAACACAGCTGACACCAGCCGTCAGTCAGATACGTCAAAAATAAATCCTGAATTGATTTTTGTTTGAATGAGTCTGAGTCCGAGACATCTTCATTAACTCTGTTTCTTTTCCACTTCTTTCTGCTGTCGGCACATCGCTTCTTTGGTAAATACATAATTAAAAACAATTGAACGTCTGAACAATCAAACGCTGCTATTGTCTCTACTCTTCAGCTGCAGCTGTGAACATCTGTACAAGCCCATTCAGAGCCAGTACAACTTGAACGTCTTGGATCGTATTCCTGATTATTTCAACGAGACAATGTGAGCAAACAGCTGTGGGTTTATGTCTTACTTTCCAAAGACTTTATCTGAATTTACTGCAGTTCTGATCAGAATTTTATTTTGTTTTCTTCTGTATTTACAGCTCATTTTTCCTCTGGCTGTTTTTTTTTTTGTTTGTTTTTTGTTTTTTACTGTGAAAGTCAGAAAAAACCAAGCTGCTCAGTCAGTCAGCTGACTTTATTTGTTATAAATGTATAATCCAAAATGTATAAAAATATATTTAACAAATAAATACATAAATAAACACATAAATAAATTGATAAATAGAAATTAAATAAATAAATAAATAAATAAATAAAATCAGTTTAAATCAGTTGGTTCCCCAGCAGATCCAGTTGGTCCAGGTGATGATTGGTCTCCTTCCGGAGTATTTCCCAGCCAGCTTTTAGTTCTCCCCCCTGCAAGTACAGTACTACAGTTAGTACTCGGTCAGTGAGCACATCAGTCAGTAATGAAGCAGTATTTGTACTTACTGTGCGGTACAGAGTAATATCCTTCAGCTTTCTGAAGTATTCCTTCACTCGGCTGTTCGTTCGCTCTTTGTGGTTTAAGTTCTGAAATAAAAACCAGAACATTTGTTTTTTTCATTCCTCAACCTTTATTTCTACAGGTTAGTCTCACTGACCCTCGAGGACTCGTTTACAAGAGAGACCTGCAAATTAAACTGTAATTAAACTTCAGGTTGTGGTTAAGCAGCCGAAGCTGAAACAGCTGAAGGAGGCTGAAGCGAGACGGTTCCGACGTGCTCTGAATCTGAATGAGCTGAAGGAAACGTTTTAGAGGAACTGTTGGCTCCAAATTCAAGATCCTTTGTCCAATATGTCCACTGCCCCTCCTCCGTCTCTACCTCCTCCTCTAATGTCGTCTCCTAGCTGCCCTATGGATGGACTCATTTCTAATCCTTTCCAATTTGGTCTTTCCCAATGAAGATCTGAACATTTCCATTATTTCCAGCTGCAATTCCACCCTGTCTCCAAACCAAAAGTCACAGCAGGTCTCATCCTGTAAACCGACACCTCTTCTGTCACCCCCTCCACCTGACCCCAGGTACTTCAAGCGTCACTGTTCTGCCTGCCTTCCTCTCATTCACACGGATTTTGGCTCTTTAGAACACCCCCTCCTCCCCCTCTCCAGACTCTCTTCCACCTGCTCCCTACTCTCACTACAGATACCATCTGCAAACGCCCGATCCGATTTCTGACCGCAAAACATTTTTCTACCAAAAAGTAGCTGTTAGTTTTCTTCATGAACTTGAAAGTTAGGGTTAGGGTTGGTGACCAGAGTGGGGACAGCAGCAGGAAGTTGTTTAAGATAAAAGTGTTTTCGGTGTTTTAAGCTGATCTGACGGTAAACTCACGCATCTGTCCAGCTCCACGAGCTGCCTGTTGATACTCTCCAGGAAGCTCCGGGTCTTTGCGGAGTCCCAGGCGGTCGAGGACACGTTGCTGTATTGATAGAGATCGAAAATCTGCTTCAGACTGTCCCTGATGAAGAGCAGCCGGGACTCCACCTGCACACAGACAGCAGACATCGTCAGCACATGCTGTAGTGTTTGTAAACAAGTAAACAAAAACAGTCTGAGGGAAAACATCGGTCAGATAGATTAACAGATTGATTGATTACCGTCTTCATCTCCATGCTCTTGTACAGTTTGTAAGGAAAAGGTACACGACACCGTTGGTCCGTGAAGTTACCCCCCTGAAACACAAAGAGACAAAACTTTGTTATAATGCACCACAAGCTAACTGCTCTATCTGGTTTAACTGTCTAACTGGTCCACATACTGGGAACTCTGAACCCGCGTCACCATTTTATTAATCAGGAGAAATTAAAACTCATTGGATCTGGGTTTATAATGAAATAAATCCAATCTCAGCTGCCCAGATTATTTTTATTTGGGATCAGACCGTGCAATGCTCAGAGACATGAGCTCTACGGCCGCACAACTTAGGTTGATTCATCTGAAGGCGCCACAAGACTTCTGGGACAAAACCAGACCACAGGTCAGATGTTTACCCAGAATGCACTGCAGCACACACAACATATCAGCAAAAATCCAGAGATCGAGTTGCAGAGCCTGGGCGAAAATCTTTAACAGAAGCATAATTTCTACACCCTGAATCCCCATTTCCAAGCACTAGAGATATGTTTTCTGTATTTGAAAACAAAATCATGGACACACATAAATATATTTATTTGTAAATAATAACGTAAAAACAAAACAAGAAACTTTGACTTCCTCTTGGTGAAGGTAACATTTCCTACAGCCTGAGATCAAATGTTTCCAGTCTCATGAACAGGAGTGTCCAATCTTGGTCCTCGAGGGCCACTAGCTTGTATATTTACCTGTTTCCCTGCTTCAACACACTGATGCAATGGTGGAACTGCCTCTTCATGCTCACAGAAGCCTGTTAATCACTCATTGATTCAGGTGTCAAAGCAGAGAACATCTATGAGTCCCTGTCCAACAGCTGAAGCTTGGTACAAACAGGGTCCAACAAGACAATGATCCCAAACACAGCAGCTGATCTACAACAGAACGGCCCAAAAAGAATCAAGGTGCTGCAACAGATCAGTCAGAGTCCAGAATCTCACCCTCAAGCCAGAGAGAATAATCTACACTTATCTGACTGAGGACCATTGCCTCAGATTTGGAGGTGCTGATTCTCATGCCAGCCATATCACACTTGGCTGCGAACTGCTCCAGTGAGAGCTGAAGATCACGGCACGAAGACAAGAGCAGGACCACATAATCTGCAAAGAGCAGAGATGGAATCCTGTGGCTACCGAACCGGACTCCCTCCCCCTCGGCTGCACCAAGAAATTCTGTCCATAAAAGTTGTGAACAGAATTGGTGACAACGAGCAGCCCTGGCAGAGTCCAACTCCCAACATGAAGAAGTCCAACTTACTACTGGCAATGCGAATCAAACTCTCACACCGTTTGTACAGGGATCGAACAGCCCAATCCCATACTCATGGAGCACCCCTCACAATGTACCCAGAGGAACACAGTTGAATGCACTCTTCACGTCCACAAAACGCTTGAAGACTGGATGGGCAAACTCCCATGACCCCTCAAGGACCCTAGTGAGGGTAAAGAGTTGACCCAGTGTTCCACAGCTAGGACGGAAACCGCATTGTTCCTCCTGGATCTGAGATTTGACCAATGATCAGACTCGCTTCTCCAGTACCTCTGAATAGACCTTACCAGAGAGGTTAAGGAGAGTGAGGCCCCTATGATTGGAGCACTCCCTCCAGTCCCCCTTTTTGAAGAGAGGAACCAGTCTGCCAGTCCAGTGGCACTGGCCCTGATGTCCATGCAGTGTTGCAAAGGTGTGTCACCCAAGACCGTCCCACAGCATCCAAAGCCTGAAGGAACTCAAAATGAATCTAATCCACCCCTGGAGCCCTGTCACCGCAGAGCTTTTTAACTACCTCAGTGACCTCAGCTACGGTTATGGACAGACTGACTTAGAAGTCCCCCAACTTGGCTTCCTCCGTGAAAGATGTGTGGGAGAGATTGAGAAGGTCCGAGAAGTATTCCTTCCACCTCCTGATGACATCACTGGTTGAGGTCAACAGCACCCCACTTTCACTGAACACAGTGTTAGTAAAGAGCTGCTTTCCTCTCCTCAGCCGCCTGATGGTTTGCCAGAATCTTCTCGGAGTCGACCAAGAGTCTTTATCCAAGGCCTCACCGAACTCCTCCCACATCCGAGCTTTTGCCTCAGCAACAGCCAAGGCTGCAGACCGTTTGGCCATCCGGTACTCCTCAGCTGCCTCTGGTGTCCCACCATCCAACAAGGCCTGATAGGATTCCTTCTTCAGCTTGAGAGCCTCCCTAACCTGGCATGTTCACCACCAACATAGTCGATGGCCACTGCAAGAAACACAGACAACCTTGCAGCCACAGCTCGAGGCTGCCACCTTGGAACATGGCCCACTCAGACTCATTGCCCCCCTCCTCAGCTTGGACGTGGTTAAACCTCTCTGGGAGGTGTGAGTTGAAGATCGTCCTAACGGGTTCTTCTGCCAGGCATTCCCAGCAAACCCTCACTACAAGTTTGGGTCTTCCAGGTCTGTCCGGTATCTTCACCCGCTATCTGATCCAACTCACTACCAGGTGGTGATCAGTTGACAGCTCAGCTCTTCTCTTCACCCGATTGGCCAAAACACACGGCCGCAAATCAATTGATACAAATACAAAGTCAATCATTGATCTATGATGTAGGGCGTCCTGGTGCCAAGTGCATTTCTGGACACCCTTATGTTCAAACATGGTGTTTGTGATGGACAAACTATGACTAGCACAGAAGTCCAACAACAACATTTGGATTCAGAGAGGCTGTTTCTCCCAATCACGCCTCGCCAGGTCACACTGTCATTACCCACATGGATATTGAAGTCCCCCAGCAGAATAAAGGAGTTCCCAGCTGGTGCACCTTCTACTACCCCTACTAAGAACTCCAAGAAGGCCAGATACTCTGAACTGCTGTTTGGCATGCAGGGACAAACAACTGTCAGAGCCCGTCCCCCCACCTGAAGGTGCAGGGAATCCACCCTCTCATCTACCGGGGAAAACTCCAACACACAGGCACCAAGTCGGGGGGCTAAGATTAGACCCCACACCAGCTTGGCACCTCTAACCATGGACAACTCCAGAGTGGAATAAGTACCAGCCCTTCTCAAGGAGATTGGTTCCAGAGCCCATGCTGTGAATCGAGGTGAGCCCAACTATATCTCTCAACTGCATGCACAAGTTCAGGCTCCTTCCCTGCCAGATACGTTACGTTCCATGTCCCAAGAACCAAATTTGGTAAGCCAGGGTCAGAGTGCCAATTCCCCCGCCTTCGGCCACTATCCATGGAGCCATAGCCCATGGGTTGAGACCCAGATGACAGGTGCTCACCGACGAGCCCCTCCCCCAGACCTGGCTCCAGGGTGGGGCCCCCATGACCCACCACGTCTGGGCAAGGGACACTGCGATCCTTGATTTTTTTCTTTCCATGACTCTTTGGAATCACTCTTTGTCTGCCTGTCACCTAGGACCAATGTGCACTAGGAGACCCTACCAGGGGCCATCGCCGAAGACAGCATAGCTCCTAGGATCATTCAGGCACACAAACTCCGCCACCACAATAAGGATGTGATTGGTTGGGTGGGGGGTCTGGAATCAGTTCTTATTAATAAGTTTTGTCTAAGGTTGGAGGTAAGAATGAACTTTCTGAGCACCAAACAAGATTTATTTTGCACCAATTTTACTTCCATCCATTTTTGTCATGTTTCTCATTTCTTACTGTTACTCATTAATCATTAATATAAAAGTTCTGAACACAGATGGGTCAGCTGAATTGGACGTCTTAAGAACCATGATGCCTGTACTCACCATGGCCTGGATCAGAGTCATCGAGGAATTTCTCAGGTCGCTATAGTGTGTGAGCCAATCACAGCTCAGGGCTGTGAAGACGAAGCTGCAGAGGATGAAGATTGAACTGGTGGTCCGGAACATGATGAGGACGACAATAAAGATAATGATGAGGACAGAGATGAAGTTGAACTTTGTCGTGTCTGACATTCTGCTGATCTGACTGCAGACGTTCATTTTATCCTAGAGTCAGAAAAGTGAAAAGGAAAAAGAAAAGTCTGGGAGGAAAGAAGAAATTCCCTCAGACTTTCAGTTTCCATCTCGCACCAGAGAGCGTGAGGAAGAACGAAATTATCAGGACAAGACTCATGTAAAGAAACAAAGACCTTAAAGATGTAAAAGATTAATTGTAATTAAAAAAAATTATTATATTTATTTTATTTAACTTTTATTTATCCAGGTAGTCACACTGAGACACGAGGACTCATTTTCAAGAAACCTGAGCAGATGGTGAAGATTGAGGTCCTTGCTCAAGGGCCCAGAGTGGGTCAAATGAAAGTGGAAGCAGGTATGGGTGCTTCACCTTTTCCACCCACATTATGATGTTGTCGAACCGGGGAATTGAGCCGGCAACCTTCAGAGCACAGGCCCGCCTTCTCTAACCTTCTCTGCATCGCCACTCCCCAAAATATAAAAACATAATTTAAATACACTGATGTTAAATGAGCAGACTTTGAGTTCATGATCAGTATTTGAATGATAACCAATAATCAGCTCTGACCAGTTTCCAATCATCAGTTCTGATCAATAACCAATAATCAGCTCTGATCAATAACCATATGTCAGGTCTGATCAATAACCAGTAATCAGCTCTGATCAATAATCAGTGCTGATCAATAAACAGTAATCAGCTCTGATCAGTCAGCAATTTTTTCTTGCAGCACTTTTCTTTTTTTTACTTCCTGTTTCTCTTTTTAGACGTCACGGTGCCTTGGTCTTTCACAATAAAAGTGAGCTTTTTGTTTGCTTACAAACAAAGTTGCATAAAAACAACAAAAGGCTAAAAAACAAACAAATAAACAAAATAACGAACTAAGAAAATAAACCAGAATTTTGTGTGTATTAAATTCTTCGGCTTATACCCTGATTTATTTTATTTTGAAATGCTGAATTCTTTTTTCATTTTTACTTTTGTCTTGTGTGGTGACGTCACAGTTTTTGGGTTTCACTTCCCCATTTCACTTTCATGTTGTCATGGAAATTGCAGGGGATGATGCAGCTCTGATGACGTCACATAACTGAAATCAACCGATTTCATCATCAGGGTTCAAGAAGTCTGGACCCGACTGAAGGACCGTGGAACTTCTTCAGTCAAACCTGGGAGGACACAGAAGATCTGTAGGATGTCTGGAGCACCTGAAAGGACGCGGACAGTTCCAGAGACCCGTCCCCTCTCTAAACCCGTTTCAGGGTCTTCGGGTCTCCTGCGCCCTGAGGAGCTGAGATCTGGCTGTAGTGAGCAGAAAGACCAGCAGGTGGAGACAAGAGTTCAGATTGATGGTTGGTCTTCATGTCCTTGTATGGCAAACCCTTTGGAGAAGCTTACTGATCCGAGATCTGCACCAGGACTATGTACAATATATCACCTGTGAAATACTTATTCATATGACTACCTGCACCGTTGTATTCTACCATGATGTTGTTTACTACAGTATTTTTCTTTTGGACCTTGTAAATATATTTCTTTTTCACATTTTGGTACTTGATTTTGTACCCAGCTTTAGTATTTCTTGTTTTTCAGCGAGTCAAATCGGTTCTTCTCATTCTGAACATTTCATTGTTGACCTTGTGTTAACCTGCAAACAACATAACAAATAAACAACATAACAAATAAATACAATTGTAGAAATTTTCCCTCAAACGAGGACACGTAAGAACTTTGTCTAGGATATTTATTTAAGCTGTGCAGCTGAGAAATCACACTGTTAAGACAAGCGTCATCAGAGTGCCTTTCAAAAGGCAGACTGTTATTTATGACATGACTACTTATCCAACAAGTTTGACAGAACTTGAGAACAAAACATGTTTGGACCAAAATACAAGTTCGACATAACTTTAGAACAAAATATGTTTTTTACCGAAACAGGAAAAAGCCTTATGGATGAAGGTGAAAAAACACTTTACCACATTTTTAAGTTGTTCTATTCCACAGCAAAAGAAAAAAGGGAGTCTGAAAACTTCTCAACTTAACATTAATATGAGTAAATAAACTTACTATCAACTGAGCAAAGCGATATGTGTCCTTATTTTTCCCTCCACACAAATAAACAACAATTAAGCAACATAAATGAATAAACATAACAAATAATCAAACATAACAAATAAAAAAACATAATAAATAAATTGAGATTGAGAGTTATCAGATAATAAATAAACATTATAACAAATAAGCATAACAATTAAACAAACATAATAATTAAACAAACATAACACCATAACAAATAAACAACTTAACAAATAAACAAACATAACAAATAAACAACATAACAAATAAACAACATAACAAATAAAAATTATAACAATTAAACAACATAACATAAACATAACAATTAAACAACATGACAATTAAACAAACATAACAAATAAACAAACATAACAAATCAAAACCATAACAAATAAACAACATAACAAATAAACAACATAACAAATAAAAAGCATAACAATTAAACAACATAACAAATAAACATACCAATTAAACAACATGACAATTAAACAAACATAACAAATAAA
Source organism: Hypsolebias antenori (assembly GCA_031762315.1). Taxonomy (NCBI): domain Eukaryota; kingdom Metazoa; phylum Chordata; class Actinopteri; order Cyprinodontiformes; family Rivulidae; genus Hypsolebias; species Hypsolebias antenori. The sequence continues at coordinate 11,119,088 of JARVGS010001283.1, read as the reverse complement.
CAAACATAACAAATCAAAAACATAACAAATAAACAACATAACAAATAAAAAGCATTACAATTAAACAACATAACAAATAAACATACCAATTAAACAACATGACAATTAAACAAACATAACAAATAAACAAATGTAACAAATTAGCAACATAACAAATAAACAAACAACAAATAAACAACATAACGAATAAACAACAAAACCTAACAACATAACATAACAATATAACAAATAAACAGACATAAAAGCAACATAAATAAACAACATAACAAATAAACAACATAGCAAATAAACAACATAGCAAATAAACAACATAACATCTCCAATGATATTCGGGTCATTTTCGATCTTATTGATTATTGATTTCTGCATCCTGCTGACAGTTTGATCTTCTTCCTGGATTTTCTGAAGCTCTTGAATCAGCAGAGCATAACTTTGTTTCAAACAGTGGAGCAACTTGGATTTTATTTATTTATTAATCTTTATTTAATTGTAAGTTTGGATTTGGCAAGTTTTTGTGTAAATCTGCTAAAACTCCAGAGGAAACCGTTCCATCAGACTGAAAACTGGGACCTCACCAAGATTTGAATTACAGCGAGCCGTCCGACAGGGAGGGCTGTAGAGAAATTTAGTACTTTACCTTAAATATAAAATTCATATGCATGTATCTGTCTTCACGGTGGAAAAAATACAATGTTCAGAGTGTTTTGACATAATGATGAATCATGCGTCTCCCTGTTTATCAAAATCGAATAAACATCTCATGACTAACATGTAAACTTCAATTTAATTTAGTTGGATTTACAGATTACACAACTATTTTTTGTTCTGGGGAGGATTTAAAGCAGCTTTTGGAGGTTGTTGGAAAAGAAATGGATAAACTTAAATGTCGGTTTGATGGAAACAAATTATCTTTAAATTTATCTAAAACTAAATGTATGTTGTTTGAAAATTTAAAAATTGATGCAAATGTTAAATCGGAGATAAATAATACATTAATTGATAGAGTGTTTGAAAACTAGTTTCTGGGTGTAATTTTGGACAAGTTTAGTTGGAAACCTTGTATTAACATGTGTGTAATAAGATGGCTCAAACCATAGGATTAATGGGGAAAACGAGACATATGTTGAACATTAAAGCTGTGCACACGCTGTTTCTGCCATACTTAGACTCTTGAGTTGAAGTTTGGGCTAATACCGGTACACACAAAAGTTATCTACAAATCAGTCGTAATGCAAAAAAGATCTGTAAGGATGGTACACAATGTTTGGGATTGTGAACGCACTATCAACTTTTAAAATCACAGCTTATGAAATTTATGGATTTGGTAAAATTTAAAACTGCACATGTGACGCTCAAAGCTAGAAATAATATTTTTTACAAAGAACATTCAAAAAGAGTAGAAAGGGAAGGTACGGACTGAGAGGAAAATGTAATTTAAAGATACCCTGTGTTAAAAGCACATGCACATCAGTTCGTGGAGGGATTCTGTGGAATGGCTTAGATGAAGAGATTAAGCAAAGTAAAAATATCACACAATTCAAGACAAAATACAAGGATTGCAAAATGAATGTGTATAAAAATAAATTAGACAAAATGATGTTATTCCAGCTGTTAATTTGTTAATCTGTGTGTTTGATCTGCAATTTTATTGATGTATGTGTAAGTATACGTTACTGTGCATGCACGTCTGCAGTATCCATGCATGGGATGGGTATGTATATATTGTATTCACTCAACCTTTATTTATACAGTATAAAGTACAAACAACAATAACAAGAAACAAGAAACTACAATAAAAATGCAGTTAAAATACAAAATATAAGTAGTGTTAGAACCTACATGTAGATAATTACCAGTTAACCAGTGAGTACAGGGTGCAGTGTTGGGTCACAGCCAGTTATGAATCTTAGCACACTGTGATAAACAGCATCCAACATCTGCAAGCAGTTGGCAGGAGTATTCATGTCAATGATGTCATCATAGTCAGTGGCCAGTAGGAAGGTAGCAGCTAAGGAGTTTTTTGAATTCAGAATCTGATGTATAGTGGCAGCAGGTATAAAGAAAAGAGAAGAGGACCGAGAATGGACCCCTGCGGTACCCCCCGAGTTGCCGATGATGAACTACAAAGTATTGTATTGTATTGTATTGTATAATTTTATTCATTTCATATAAAAACAATGACAATTTTTAGAAAGAAAATTTAAACAAAAAACATAAAATGAAAGGAAGCAGAAGAAGAAAACATTTCTTATCATATCTGCTCCCTATTAAACAATCACTTCAAACAATCATTTCAAACAATCAATTCAAACATTAATTTGCTTAGTTGTAATACAAAAGAATACAGTCTATCAAAATACCTTTATAATTTGTTAAATTAGAAACAACTTAAATATAATTCTTTAACAAAATGGTTTTAACCATTTTCTTAAATATTAATATTGATTTCACTATTTTTACATTGTCCTCCAGACCATTCCAAAGATCAATTCCTCTTATTGTAGTAGATCTTCCCTTTAAACAAGTTCTATACTTAGGTTTAACAACCATTTCTATTCCCTTCAAACTGTAGCAACTAATACGTTTCACAAAATAGGTTTGAATGTTTGATGGTAATGTATAATTTAGAGCCTTATACAGAAGTAAAAGAATATTATAATCAACCAAATCATTTTTGTATGTGAATCAGAATAAAAATTAAATTAACTTGAATTAAATATTTATCTTGTATTTATAAATTTGTCACATTGGTATATTTATCTCATTTTGATACATTTATTACACATAGATATATTTATCTCACATTGATATATTTTATCACATTTTGTTACATTTATCTCACATTGATATATTTATCACACATTGATATATTTATCACATTGATATAATTATCTCATACTGATTTTTTTTTAAACCACACATTGCTATACTGTATTTATCTCATTTTGGTATCATTGTTGTTAGTTCTATGTTAGGCTCAGATTATTTCTGAAATTATTTTAAAACAATCGTAACACCCTTATTTGGTAAATATTTGTTAATCATAGAAAACAATTTCCTGTAAATTATCCACATTTAGCTCATGTTGAGTTTTGATTTTAAAGGATGAATACTATTACCAACCCGTCATTGGACAGTAACCCAACCTCGTGCCCCTATTTTAACAAGAGCTACAAATGTTTCAGAGTGAGTAGAAAAAGTGTCACCTTCCTTCTCTCTTACCTTCCACTTGTTATAAATGTTAGGCTTGAGCTTGTGAATGTGAGATATCATGCTCAGAGTAGATGTTGTTAATGACTTCCAGCTACTACCACATCACATTTGAGCTCAATGTCTGTAATATAATTTGAGCTATAATTAATAATTTTTGTTTGTTGTTAGAGTTGCTGCTGTAGTGGCCATGTTGGATGAAGTTGACTCCAAATGTTAATCAGTTGTTGTACACCAATGACTACTTTCTGAAAGTGTCATTAAAATCTGTCCGTGCTAACACAACCGGCGAATGAACATATTTTATTTTATTTATTTTATTTATTCATTATATTCATTTTATAATAATAAAATACATAACAATTGCGATATATGTAATTAGAAAACAATTTATAAAATATAAAATGAAAGGCCAAAACATCCTTACCTTTTGTCTTCAGTGGCAAGTGATGGAAATATAAGGAAAACAAGAAGTAGATGAAGACTCCATGTAAGGCAGGAACTTCATTACAGCAGTTAGTTTTCTGTAAAATGGATTATTGTTGCTTGTAACTTGTTGCTTTAAGTTAAAATTTTTAAGTTTTTGTCATTATTTGTCCATGATCTGATAGCCAAAAGCAAAATGCTTTTAAAGTTCCTGCTAAAAGGACCAAAGTCAACAGAATCTCATTGTGAATATTTCTAAATGTTTCATTTTTTTTTTTTTTTAAATCTTAATCAGTACTGTATATTGTTTCTGGCAGCACACAACGTAGACTTTCAACACCCTTCACTAAAACTCATTTTACAGCATTGAATTTGTTCTGAATCATTACTTCATGTCATCACATTAAAACCCTTCACTCTTCAGTGCCTCAGAGCATCAATAGCAAACATTTTCATATATTCTTAGCTGTTGGCAAACTCCAGCAGTGGGGGGGGGGAGGGCTTCATTCTTCTCTGTTTTTGGCAGGGCAGTTGCTACCATGAGAAGAGTTTCATGATATATGCTGTTTTAAAATGAATATTTCATTCACAATAAATGTCTAACACAATAGAGGGTTTTGTAAGACAACAGAAAACCAACATGCAACGTTCAAAATTGATAAAATCTCAATAAAACTTGTGACGAAGGAAGTCATAGCACTACTTATCGGAAAATCATCTCCCAAGTTATTAATCCCACAAGGTACTGTTTTCACAGAGATTAAAAAGGAACAAGCACCAGGACAAAGGAAATAAGTGAAGACGGTAATGAAAAGTTGAGCACAAAGATCAGACCAACAGATCACTCCCCAAAACTTTCTACATCACAAAAAAAAAAACTGGATGCCAAAATCATTTAAATGTTTGTTCATGGCAACCCAAATTTATTTAGTTAAAATGTTCTTTCTTTTAAGCATGAAATACACATTTACAGCTTAACATATAACAATTAACATTTGAACAAAAACAACAAGATAAGAAGTTAAAAAACTGAAAAAGAATAAATGTCTAAAAAATATCTTAGGTGCAATTTTATTTTTAATAGGGGTAAAGCCTTGTTTGTTTACATGAAGGTGTTGGACTTAACATTTGTATTGGGACCAACCTCTGAGGTGCTGGTGCCCTTCCAGATTTACCTACTGGGATCCAGTATTGAGCCCAGATTTACAGTATTCAGTGCGTGGGTAAATCAGTTAATATTAAAAGTTACTGTAGGATTCCTGGGCTTTCTCTGCAACTCTCTCTCTTTGTACATGCTGCACCATTCAACCAACTCAAATCACCTGCAGCTGATTAAGAAGGACTGCACAGCTGGTGTATTAAAGCTCCTGCCAGATGTTCTTCCAATGCTGAGACATTAACTGCCATTTGGGACTTCCATGTCCTTCTCGTTCGAGTTTTGCAAAGACCTCCTCGTTCTTTCGCCCCTCACCTGTGGATTGATATTGTTTCTTTAACTACCAAACCACAAACTTTGCAGCCTGAATCAATTTGCTCCTCTCTCCACCGTTACTCACCTCTGCTTGGGGCGGCTGTGGCTGAGTGGTTAGATCAGTCATCCTCCAATGCAAGAATTGGGGGGTTGTATCCACCAGCAGTCCCATGCTTAAGTGTCCCTGAGCAAGACACTGAACCTGTCATTGCCTCCGATGTGTGTCCCATCGGTCTATGAATGTGATCTAAAAGCACTGATTAGTCTCTTTAGAATGATTTGTTCAATTAGCTTTGTATAGATTTATAGTGCTGTATGGATGAGTAACTGAGGGCACAGATTGTAGTGTAAAGCGCTTTGAGTGTCTTGATAAGATAGAAAGGTGCTATACAAGTACAGCCTATTACAATTTGCTTGGATTTCCAGCTTCAACCTTGACAGCCCAGGTCCTTGTCTCCTTTCCTTTTCGGCTTGTTCTATGAATACAACAGTAAGAATTCAGTTCCTGCATGAAAACAATTGCTGTAATATACGTATCTGCGTAAATCAAGATACTCACCTTGTACTTGTTTCCCTTCCAGCACCAAAGCTGATGCTGCACCTGTAAATAAAGGTTCGTTTGTACGTCTGAATCGGTCATCCTTCTCAGTCTGCTAACTTGGGGGTGATATCACTGTAAACATGACAGTTAAAAGTTCAATCGTATGAGAGTTGCTTTATTAAAACAAAATACCAAAAAACTGTAGAAAATTGTGGGTAAATTCCACCCCCCCTCAAAATATCTGCATATGATTCATGTTTCATAATTGTTTATTTGCAAAATTCTAAATATGCTATATTGTAAATACATTGCAGCAGTTTTATTTAGGCTGATAATTGATATATGGGGGATAAATATTGTAAATAGTTTAGCATGCTAAATGTGTTTTCACACTTGCTTCAGGCTGAACTATGAAGTTAAGTTTGATTACATAAGTGAATCCACACCACACCACAGTTATCATATTTTCCATCATATATCAAAGTTCAAGAGTCTTTGTCATTTGCGTCACATGTGGTACACAAGGTGGAACGAAACTGTGTACCCAAGGTCCCAGTTACACCCAAAAATAGCAAAAGAAAAAAAAAGTATAAAACGAAACAGTAGGCTATACAAGGATCTAAGATATATGCTAAACACTAATCATGTAAAATAATACAGTGTGTGTATATATGTGTATATATATATGTGTGTACTGTATAT
>JARVGS010001283.1:11077824-11091975 GCA_031762315.1 Hypsolebias antenori | reverse complement strand
AATACTGAAAAATACTGCTCAATGGAGGCGTGATGACGTCACCGGGTGCCGTTCGTAAGTCCGAAATGCTGTAAGTCGGGGGCGTCGTAACTCGAGGACTGCCTGTACATTGAACCCCTGGATGAAAAGTAGATGGTGACATTCCTGCACCACCACATGTTAGAGGTCTGCTGAGTTCAGAGTCATGAAGAGCTACTGGTCAGGTCTTTCTCATTAGACTGCAGCTGCAGCACATTAAGAGCCAGTGAATTACTCATATGCCATGTGGAAAGAGTTCATCGTGAACACAACCCCGTTGGATGTCTCTCCATCATTAATTATAACAGATTCCACCCTCCCCCCACACCTTGTTTGGCTCATCATCCTAAACTATAAAGATGCCTCTATTTATTACTCTTAGTTGGAGTTAAGTGATCTTCCAGTTACTGATCCATTAACCTGGAAGGATTTAAATTACTTTAGTTTGTCTCATCATTTCTGCAAATACTGTGATCATCTTGTAGTGATGAATATGACTTTTTATACACTGCATTATACAGTTAAACACAGCAAAGATCATAAAAAGGGGGGATTTCCAGGCAAACTGAATTTCACATATTCACTTAATGCCACTAAAAGCGACTGCTGAGCAGGTAGGAGCCATGATGCGAAACAGATAAACAGTTATTACACTCACCATGATAAATGAAAGGGCAGATCGCCAATGTGAGGAGTTTTACTCACCATAGATCACAATTTGTAAATGCTGCTTGCTCAGGATGCCAGACAGGAGTGGAGGCCAGCCCTCCCTAATTCAGTCAATAAGATTTTATGCAGCTGAATGCAACATTAAAACGATGGCTAAAAAACAACCAGTTTCTGAATACCAATTCTTTTCCACCTGTCTAAATAATTACAGTTATTATAGACACTTAAAATGGAAATGAAGGAATCTTATCCTGTTTCCAATCAGTAATCTTATTTTGTCCTTCAGAAAGCAAACAACGCCCACAACTGCTTACCTTTTTTTTTATATTATGTCAAATCACATTTGCTCCATCCCATATAAGAACATCCACCCATCCATTCATTAATCTTTACCCACTTCTTCCTTTTCGGGTCACTGGTGCCCATATACAGCCATCACTGTGCGAGGGGCGGGATACACCCTGGACAGGTCACAAGTCCATCACAAGTCCACAAAGAGACAAAAGAGACAACCATTCACTCTCTCACTCACACCTAGAGACAATTTTGAGTTACCAATTAGACTAACATACATGTTTTTGTGTGTGGGAGGAAACCAGAGTACAGTACCTGGAGAAAACCCATACATGGAGAAAACATGAAAACTCCACCAGAAAGCCCCCTGTCCGGGATTTGAACCGACAAATTTTTTGCTGAGAGGCAGCTGTTCTAGCAACTGCACCATTGTGCCGCCCCATATGTGAATATGTGCTGTTAGAATAAATTGCATCTCACCACAGAAACAACTGTGGTTCTATTAATCAAATTTAATTAGACTGATAACTAAAACAGTTTAGACTAAAATGTGCTGCATGGGCCAAGTTAAGAATCTGTTGCCTGAAATCATTCTTAGGACAAGTTTTACAACCCAATATGATAGAATAGGATATGCTATAATACTTTGTATGATATAATACAGTACAATACGATTTGAATTATAGTCCTCTTGAGGGAACTGGTTTTGGATTTTCTCATATTTCAAATCATGAAGGAGAACAGAAAAATAAATCAAGACAAATTTCTGAAAGTTAAGGTCTAAAAAGGTACAAAAATATAGATAGAACGATATAATCAGCAGTTTAACATCTTTTGTATGATAACAGTGGTGCTTGAATAATTGTAAACCTTTAGAATTTTCTATATTTCTGCATAAATATTATCTAAAACATCATCAGATTTTCACAAAAGTTCTAGAAGTAGATAAAAGAGAAAATAAAGTAAGTAGAATAAATAAAAGAGATAGAAATATCATACTTAGTCATTCATTTATTGACAAAAGTATGTGAACCTTTGCTTTGAGTATCTGGTGTGCCCCCCCGCCATAACTATTGATCAGTCCTGCACACCGGTTTGTAGGAATTCTAACTCTGGGATGTTGGTGGTTTCCTCACAGGTCCTTCCACATAAAATCTATTGGATTAAGGTCAGAACTTTGAATTGGCCATTCCAAAACATGAACTTTATTCTTCTTTAATGGATCTTTGGTAGAACGACGTATGTGCTTAGAGTCACTGTCTGGCTGCATGACCCACCTTCTCTTCAGATTCAGTTCATGGACAGATGCCCTGACATTTTCCTTCCGATTTCTCTGATATAATCCAGAATTCATTGTTCCATCAATGATGCAAGCCATACTGGCCTAGATGCTGCAAAACTGAGTCAAACCATGAAACTACCACCACTATGTTTCACAGATGGAATAAGGTTCTTATGCAGGAGTGCATTTACCCTTTGTCCAAACATAACTTTTCATTTAAACCTTAAAGTTCTGTTTTAGTCTTATCTGTTCACAAAATTTTCTTCCAACAGTCTTCTGGTTTGTCCACGTGATCTTTAGCAAACTGCAGATGAGCAGCAATGTCCTTTTTGCAGAGCAGTGGCTTTCTCCTTGCAACCCTGCCATGAACACCATTGTTGTTCAGTGTTCTCCTGATGGTGGACTCATGAACATGAACAATGTGAGAGAGGCCTGCAGTTGCTTAGAATTTACCCTCGGGTCCTTTGTGACCTCCCCGGCTATTACTGTACATTCCTTGTTTTTGGAGTGATCTTTGTTGGTCCACCACTCCTGGGGAGGGTAACAACGGTCTTGAATGTCCTCCATTTGTACATAATCTGTCTGACTGTGGATTGGTGGAGTCAAAAATTTTTAGAGATCAGTGAGGTGTCCTTCTGTGTTGAGGCTTCGAAGCAGGAGGATTTATGTGGAGCGTGTATTGATGACACATGTAGTGACATTTGAGGCCACGCTAGCGGGCTGTATGTACCCTGTGACCGATTCAGGAACTGGCTCATTTTTATGTGTAAGATTCAAAATATAAGGGGCAGACAGAAAAATCCATCATCACCATCATCATAAAGGCAGATTAATATCATTTGCAGATCAAATTTAGACTTTATTTGAGGTACTCAAACATGATTTTTTTTTCTTTTATTCATCTTAAAGCTTCACAAAACAGTTATGTCATTATAATCCATCTACTTGTTTTACATTTATAGTACACTTGATGGCGAAGTAGGGCAAATGAAGCACCATGGCTTGTAGGATCATGAGTCGAGCAATTTAATGGAAAGCCTCAGTGCTTCATGAAGCTTCATCTCACCATCATGTTAGAGATGGTTTTGTGACCTTTTCCAATTAACTGACAATCCTAGAGGTTCACATACTTTTACCACTCACAAATATACAATACTGGATCATTTTTCTCAATAAATAAATGACCAAGTATAATATTTTTGTCTCATTTGTTTCACTGTGTACTCGTTATCTACTTTTAGGAATTGCGTGAAAATCTGATGATGATTTAGGTCATATTTATATAGAAATATAAAACACTCTAAAAGCGATCATAAACTTTGAAGCACCACTATACAGTATATAAAATATTAGCACAATTGGATATACAGTGGGCAGCACGGTGGCACAGCTGGAAGAGCTGCTGCCTCTAGTGAGAAGGTTACCCTGGTTCAAATCCCGGTCTGAGAGCCTTTCTGGGTGGAGTTTTCCTGTTTTCTCGGTGCATGTGTGGGTTTTCTACGGGTACTTCCTCCCACAGACAAAATCATGCATGTTAAGCCCCCATTATACTCCCATGCACGTCCGTCCACACGTACTGTACGCAGAAGGTTAGACATCATACTCGAGCATCCACCCTGAGCGGCTTGCCCTGTGGAGCTACGCTTGTACCTCCGCGTATATACACGCATACCTCTGCGTACAGACATACGTGGGCGTATACTGGGGGCTTTAGGCTGATGGATACCTCTGGATTGTCCAGGTGTGAGTGAGAGTGAATGGTTGTTTGTCTTGTTTGTCTCTATGTATCCCTGTGATGGACTGGAGACCTGTCCAGGGTGTAACCCGCCTCTCGCACAGTGATGGCTGGACATGGGCACCAGTGACCACTGCAAACCGAAAAAGGAAGAAGCAGATAAAGATGATGAATGGATAGATGCACTTTCTATAGGGCTTGATTTTATTTATGTTGAGTGCTGACGGAGAAGGGCAACAAGTAATGTTTATATTTGATTTGATTTATGTCTAAGAGTAGAAAAAGAAAATACCACAAAGTTAAGTTTGGTGCCAAGTCTTTACCACATAAGGCAGATAGATTCTTGTGAGGTTCACAAGAGCACAATCACATGAGAATTTATTTTTGCCAGATTTGAAGCTGTTTGTTTCGAGCCGGGGCCCAGGAGTTTTGGATCAATCAGTATCTTACAACTTTAAGGTCCAACAACAGTCTACAAGGCCAGCTCCAGAACATATATTCTGCTTTAATAAAGGTAACGTCCAAACTTAGCAGGATGTCTTTGAACAGGCAAAGAGAATATAGCAGAGAATTCTCTCAACTAAATTGTATTTTTCCCCTTCTACAGCCTAGTTTCTGCAAGAGTTAATTTCCACTTTGTTGATCTGATTGTAACAGATGGTTGAACTAATCACCTGCCAATTATTTTTTAAACACTTCCCTTTTTTGAAACTGTTCTCTACACTGACTTCCCCAATAATTCCTTTTAACAAACCATCTGGAGCATCAGGTTAGCTGATTCCCAGCACTTCTCACTTCTGTCCTTGATTAAATGCAAGGTCCTGGAGAAAAAAAAAGTATTCTTTCAGCTTTTTTGTTTTTTAGGGGTCACCCATCTCACTCTGTCCTCTGCATCCTCTCTGTCCTCATTCTAACTACCTCCATGTCCTCTCTAACTGCAACCATAGATCTCATTTTGGGCCTTCTTCTTTGTCATTTCCTGGCAGCTGCATTTCTAACATTCTTATACAAATATACCCACTGTCCCTCCTCTGGACATGTCCAAACCACCTCAGTTTGTTCTCTCTACCTTTATCTCCCAGTTGTTCAGCCTGTGCTGTATTTCTGATGACCCCATTCCTAATCTTGTCCATTCTTGTCACACCTAAGGAGAACCTCAACATCTTATTTTCTGCCACTTCCAGTTATTTCTCCTGTCTTTTTGTCCATGTCTTTGTCTCCAGACAATACAGCATAGCTAGTTTCACCACTATCTTGTAAACCTTTCTCTTAACCTTTGCTTCCACCCTTTTGTTGCAAATCATTCCCGAAACTTTTCTCCATCCACTCCATCCTGCCTGGACTCTCTTTTCACCTCTTTACCACACTACCCCTTTTCCTGGACAATGGACCCTAAGTAGTTGAAGTCCTGCACCTTTGTGACCTCCGAGCCTTGTAGCCTCACTGTTCCACTGGCCTCCCTCTCATTCATACACATGTACTTTGTCTTACTACGGCTGACTTTCATTCCTTTTCTTTCAAGTGCATATCTCCACTTCTCTAAGTTCTCTTCCACCTGTTCCCTGCTCTCATCACATATCATAATCTCATCTGAAACCATCATAGTCCATGGGATTCCTGCCTGACCTCACCTGTTAAGTCTGCCTATCACCTGAGAAAACAAGAAGGGGCTCAGAGCTGATCCTTCATGCAATGTCACCTCCACTATCTGTCACTCCTACAGCACATCTCACCACTGTCCTGCTGTCCTCATACATCTAACATACTTCTCTGCCACTCCAGATTCCTTCATGCAATACCACACCTTCTCCCTTAGCACCCTGTCATAAGATTTTTCTAAATCCACAAAGACACAATGAAGTTCGTTCTGATCCTCTCTCTACTTCACCATCAACATCCTCAAAGCAAAGATGGCATCTGTGGTGCTCTTTCTTGGCATGAAACCATACTGCTGCTCACAGATTACCTCTCATCTAAGTCTGACATTATCTGCTTGTAATGTTGAACCCACATGCAGGAAGGCAGGAGGACTCAGGAGTAAAAAGGATTGAGTTTATTTTAACAATTACAAAACAAAACAAAAATGCTGAGGGGGCAGCCAAAACTTCCTTTACAAGGAGAGGATGTGTAGAGCAGACACAGACCACGACACCATGAAGGATAATGCCCAGATACCAGAGAAGTGACAAGAAACAGGCAAAATACAGTTAATAATGAAGCTGAGTGGGAACCACCTTGGGTGATTAGGATTCATGACAGGTGTGCATAGGAGCAGAAACACAGGGAGGTGCAGAAAACACAGAACAGATATAAATCCAACAAAGTCCATCTTCCTCAACTCTCTCACAGATCTTCATTGTGTGGCTCGTCAGCTTAGTTCCCCTGTAGTTGCTACAACTCTGTACATCACCCTTGTTCTTTAAAATGGGCACCAACACACTTCTCCATTCCTCAAATATTTTCTCACTCTCAAATATGCCATTGAATAAATGAGTCAAAAACCTCACTGCTATCTCTCCGAGACATTTCCAAATCTGCAATGGGACGTCATCAGGTCCTATTGCCTTCCCCCTTTTCATTCTTTTCAGAGCTTTCCAAACTCACCCTCACTAATCTTTCACATTTCCTGGTGCACAGGTCTTATGACCTCTATTCTTCTTTCCCTTTAATTCTCTTCATTCATCATCTGCTCAACATACTACTTACATCTTTCTATAACACTGTCCTCACTTGTTAGGACATTACCATTCCTATATTTAACAAATCTAACCTGTTGCAGATCCTTTCCAGTCTAATCCCTCTTTCTTGCCAATTGATACAAGTCCTCCTTGCCCTTGTTAGCGTTCAGCCTCCCAGAACTCATCATACGCCTTCTGCTTTGCGTTTGCTACCTCTCTTTTTGCTCTACATTGTGTCTCCTTATATTCCTGTTTACTTTCGTCAGCTCTCTCACCGTGAAATTTTTTTCTTTGCTAACCATCCTCTTAATAGCTTCCTGCACTTCACTATTCCACCACCAGGTTCCATATCATCGTTTCTCTGTCTGGATGACACACCAAGTACCTTCCAACCTGTCTCTCTGATTATTGTTGTTCTAGTAGCCCAGTCATCTGGAAACTCTTTCTTAGCACCAAGAGCCTTTAACAGCTCTTCTCTGGACTTGTGACCACATTCTTCCTTTCTCAGTTTCTACACATGTAAAACATCTACCTTCCTTCTCTGCATCACATCAGTCAGCTCTCTATCTATGTCTGTAATTGGGCCCACATTTAGAGTTGCCACCCTCAGTCCTACATTCTTGACTTTGCTCTTCTCCCTCTGCCTCTTGACGTTTCCCTCCTCGTGATCTTCAGCTAATAGTAACAAAGTTCCTGCCGGCACCATGTTTGTCAACTGCGCTGGTGGCGGTTTCAATGCGGGCCTCAACTGATCTGGTATGGCATCACTTAGATAAACTCGCAAGTTAGTTTTGCCAGTATATGTTTGATGTTGGATGCCCCTTATGACACAACCATTACCATTTACCCGAGCTTGGGACTGACAATAGAGATATGCTGGCTTGGGTTCCCTAATGGCTGTTTTTGCTCCCTAGTGGCTGGTTTGCTCACTAGTGGCTGGTAAAACCAATTATTCTTTGTGTTCTTTTTTTGTTGTTGTTGTTGACAAATTTACACTTTCAGCCATTTTTTAAAAAGAAATATAAGCAGATTAAAACTTAACTCAAGTGATGAAAACACTTATAAAACATAATGCTTTTGATGTTTATTTTTAAAATGGATCTGTTGATTGCTTGTTATATTGTTCTTGATTAGTTTCTGCTAAACTAACTACATAATCTCCCCCCCCCCCCTTAATTTAAAACAAATGTTTTATTGTTAAAACAAACTATAGCTATTTAATACCTTTTGATGTTTGTCATTGTACAGCACCAAAAAAAAATCATAACAGAATCACATGCTTTTTCAAATTTTAATAAATACATTAAATAAAACTATTATAAATTAAAACACTTTTTTATGATTGCAGCATTAAGATTTTGAATAGTAGATTCTTAAGATGATTCAAATCTTGACTAATACTTCACTCTTCCATGAAACAGATATGCAATTACTGTACATATTTTGAGCAATATTAGCATAATTTTTTCCTCACATTTGATTTGATTATCAAATATTCACAGATCATCAAACACAATAGGCCCTAAAGTGATTTAAAGTTCTACATTTAAAATACACACAAATAAATTTTTCAAAATTTGCTTGAGTTTTTGTTGATGTTTAAAAGCTATTTTGTGGTGTGTAAAAATTAACTAGCCTTTTTTAGGAGTGAAATAAAAAAATAACTTTTTAAAGTGCTTCACAAATGTTAAGAATTTGGTGGACGTTTCTTCATGAGGGCAGCACGGTGGTGCGATGGTAGAGCTGCTGCCTCTTCGCAAGCTGGTCGCCGGTTCATATCCTAATGGGAGCCCTTCTGGGTGGAGTGTGCATGTTCTCCCCATGCATGAATGCTTTTATTCCAGGTACTCCAGTTTCTTTCCACAGACTACAACATGTGTTAGGCTGATTAGTAACTCTAAATTGTCCCTAGGTGAGTGAGAGAGTGAATGGTTGTTTGTCTCGTGTATCTCTATGTGTCCCTGTGATGCGCTGCAGACCTGTCCAGAGTATACCCCTCCTCTTGCACAGAGACTGCTGGACATGTGGTTACCCCCTTGACCCAAAAAGGAAGAAGCAGGTGAAGATAATGGATTATTATTTTTTTTTCATTAGCATCACCTGGTAATCTTTGCTCAGCTAAGCTAAAATATTTGCTAATCTCAGCTGAATGTCATTTGGCTGTAAGCTTGGCTAAAAATCCACAAGTTCTTTGATATTGCAAGATATCAAAGAAAAGCAGGGTCAAATAGTAAAAATATGTTTAAAGAACAAATAAATTCATACACCTATTCATTTTCTTCGGCTGTTTTTTCCAGGTCATAAGGGAGCTGAAGCCTTTCCCCAGCTCTCATTGTGTGAGAGGCAGAGTGTGCACTGGACAAATACTAATAAAGTTGAACAAATAGATAAAAACAGATTTCCAAGGTAAAACAACACAAAATACTCAACATTCATTCTAGTCCACGTACAAAAAGTAAAGAAAATGTTGCTTCTTGAGGTCATTATTTTGTTTACATGGGCAAAGAAAGACAATCAGTCTGTGAGCAACGCAAAGCTTTGAGATTTTACATGAAATCACAAACTACTTCACTCTGTTTTTATGCTCTTAAAACATGTCCTCTAAATGTCCTTGTCTGATTTCAGATTTGTACACTAATACAATTCAAAGCTCGGAAAAACTTGGACAAAACATGCTTTTGTAATGCCGGAAAAAAACCCGTTATTTAATTTTGTGCGTTAAACTGACATTTTATCAAAACAAGAACAAACATGCATTTCAAAAACAGCCTTTGTACTTTATCTTTCTTGCTTCAGGGATTCTTTGTTTGTGTCAGACAACAACAGTATCATTAGTTGTTTTGTTTTAATAAGTGTCGGACTGGAGTGGGGTGGGGGGTGAGGGGGAGAAATGTTGCATGAAAGACTTCTTTGTACATTGCGAAGATATTCCAAAATAATCTCAAACAAGACAGGAGCCATTAGACATTGTTTGCCATGGATATTAATCAGGCTTTGTTTATCGAGAGAACATCTTAATGTTGTATTCTCTTTGAAATAATGAGCTGTGGCAAGATGAAAAGAAGTTAATTTCTTAATCCATTCTTCATTTTGCATTCCTATTACCTCGGAGTATTAGCAAGTTTTTTTTTTTTTTTTTAATATTTCTAGAACACAACGCAACCAATTTTATTATTTTTTGATTATTTCTGCTCATGTTGTGCTGTTATATATACATCTCTGCTTATGGGATAGTTGTGGAGTTTATTTAATCACGTTGAAGGTGAGCGTTAGCTTAAATTAGCTTGTTATTAAGCAGCAGCTTGACTCTTCACTTCTGCTTTGCTGCTTAAAAAGAAAGAACCATAATACAATTTCAAAGATGGTAAATTTGTTAAAACTTGCAGATCATTTGCTGGAAAATAAGCAACCTTGACTTGAGTTTCAACTTTATCTTGTATGCATCTATATTATATTTCTGTTTGATTTATTGTCCTCATCTTTGTTTGATTTATGTATGCAGTATTTCTTGAATAACTTTAGCAGGTTGCTGAATCAGCTTTCATCACAGTTAAGTTAGTTTGAAAGTTTTTAAGAGTTTTTGGCGAGTACACAGTGAAGCTGCTGAATGTGAATACAGGATGTGCTGAGAATGAGTGACGCGCCGTCTTCGTACATGCATTGCAACATTAACAGAATTTAATATGTAGCTGTTCATACTTGTGAACAAAAGGAATTTTTGTACATTGGCACCATTTATAACTGTGTCAACAGATTTGTTTCATTTTCAGTCTCATTGTTTTAATTCCCAGTATACGCTTTAGTCCAGATGACAACGCTAATGGCATTTTCCCTGTTGCTCCCTCTGGAACCACAGTCAGCCTTTAAAGCTGCTTCTGTTTGTTCATTAGTGCTCCCCGTGACTTTTTAAAACCTCGATGATCAAAGCCAGCTTTTCTGCAAATGAAAATGTGAAATCACTCATTTGTTTAACACAGTCTTAGTTATAACCTCAAAGTTCACATAAAGACTTAAAAACTATTTTGATACATGCTTTTCTCTATGTGAGCATTTTTTATTATATTTGGAAACGATGAAAATGAGTCAGTTTTACTCACTTTGTGCTTTAACTTGTACTTCTCTTTTCTGAAAGCTAACTTATTTGGCAAAGAATCCTGTTATTATTATTATTATTGTTATTATTATATCAGAGTTTCTTTATTGGTCATTCACACCACATGTGGTGCATGTGGTGGAACAAAACTGTGTACACAGGGTCCCAGTTACATCCAACAATAAAATGTAAAAGAAAAACAGTAATAAGATCTAAGATATGAACTAAGAAAAACGGTAACTAAAAATACATTAAGGCCTAATACGCCAAACAGCAGCACCTTTATTTATCCAGGCAAATCCCACTGAGATCACAGATCTCTTTTGCAAGGGAGGCCTGGGCCTGAAGGCCTAACATGCATGTTTTTGATCTGTAATAGGAAACCGGAGTAACCGGATAAAACCCACACAAGCACGAGAAGAACATGCAAACTCCACACAGAAAGACCCCGGGTCCAACCTGGGATTGAACCAGCGACCTTCTTGCTGTGAGGCAACAGTGTTAACCACTGACCATCATGCTGCTATATAATTTAGTTGCTGTACATACACAGCCACTTTAAAAGTTTTTCTGTTTTGTTTTAGGATACTTTAATAACACTTTACCTAATGAGGACCTTAACTGATATCCTTACATATAAAATATGGATAATTATTACTTTGTACATAAAATGACAAATTATGAAAATGTATTTAATTGTGATTATCTAGTGTTTTGGACGAAGACATATAAAGCAGAAAATATTTAAATTTAGCTTTAAATTGTTCAAACTGGCTGAGTTGTTGCCCTTATTGTGCTTTCTAAAGTCAGTTGATTGTGGTGGTCATTATGAAGTGTTGTTTTATGTTAACCAGTTGTGGACACATCCAGTGATCATTTCCTGCACAATTAATCTCCATTCAATGGCTCATGTGATATTTTGCTAACACGACAAATGGCTACACACTTTTTGGTGGCGTACAATGAAGTGAACTGAAGATTTGAGGAGTGGTGATCTATTTGTGAGCGAATTTACCAAAATGTCAAACTGTTATAACGTGACTGAGGCGAAGATTTTCCACTTGCCAAAGCGGTACAATGTCGTTTTTCTAAATTCTTTTTGCCACCATCACATAAAAACGTGTAAGCATGTGCCCATCCAGTCACCTTTCATCAACCTGCTGTCTGTGTGTTATGACAACAGCTTGTAGCAGGCAGCCTGCTCACAAACAAACTGAAGTGACATTTCGGCAGTGTAACGGTGCTCCGGTTAAACGAAGGCTGACTGCTCGCGCTCACTTTTTGTGTTGTCAAAAAGAGCTTTGTTTTCATTTCTTCTTCATGTCTGCGCCGCTGCCTTTCCTCCACGCGCCATTTCTGCAACATCACCTGGTTGTCGAGGAGGTTTTAGCCGATATAAATAGCTCCACTTTCCGTAGCCGTGTGTGTTGTTAGTCAGTGTTGCTGTCAGAGCCTGTTTATGCCATAAACAGCCTCCTCCGAAGGTCTGCGGTCCTCATACTGTCACATGTGATTGGCCGTCTACTGCTCGATGGCGCATTCTACCAACATGCTGCAGAAGCGGGGGAGGAGAGGGCGGGGGTAGTCGTGTGGTAACAGAAGCACCAGCAGCCACTGTCAGCTGTGGGCCTTACTCTGGGCTTAGCAAGACAAAAAAATAAATAAAAAAGCGACGGTAAAGATTGATAGATGACATGAACAAAATGTTGTACAGGAGACGGGAGGGTGTTGACAGAATATGCTTCCGAGGTCCTGAGAGGGCTAACTTGACTTCAACCACACATGACTAACCGCCCCGAGGGCAGGTAGAGAAAAGGCCCTGTCATAATCCATTACTGCATCTCCGCTCTTCAGGCAACATTGCAGCTACACATCAAATGCTTCTGAACCTTCTGTACAGGGCTGACAGATAGAAAGTATCCGCGCTGGCTTATGCATGTTCAGGCTCCTCAGCTTGTTAAACCTCGTGTACATATCAAGTTGTTAGTTTCCCCTGAGTTATGTGTGCAGAGATGCTTTCGCTGTGACATTTTTTTTTTTTTATCATGAAATCAAAGTAGTGTAGTTCCACAACCACTTGGAATGAGAGATTTTCACAGTGGTGCATTCAATAAACACAAAATATGCATGGGCGACTGGTTGGTGAATAACAGAAACGTATTAAACATGTCTGAAAATGGCTGAAAACGTGTTCTAGTGCTTTGAGTGAGCGCGCTTCATAATGCGCATAGCACACGGCTGTGAGCTGTATTAGCAGTAAACTGTGTTCTTGTGCAACGCAACTCTGACTCAATTGAAGCATCTCTCTTGCTGCAAGGCACATGTGTAATCCTTGTTCCGCTACTGCATTCGTCACATGTTGATTGTTCCTTCTATACATGAAAACAAGATTTTTTTAATGTTACTCTCTAACGTTTACTAGTACTGCCTCAAATGACTTTATGAAGAGATATTTATGAGAAAAAGCCACAGTGTTGGTTTAGAACAAGTCCATGAAATCAAATTTCTGGTGTCATGCATTTAGCTGGAAACCACAGATCTGCAAAGTAAAATCTAAATTAGCCAGAAGTGTTGCTGTTTGTAACGGTGAGTAAGATTTGTCCGGACTACAAAACTCTGTTTATTTTGTATAATACTCTCATTGTACCATATTTGAGTTATTGTGTGGAAGTATGGGGCAATACATACAAAATAAACCCACAGTCACTGTACACAATACAAAGAAAAGCAATCAGACTATTACATAAAGTGGGAATATACCATTTTTTTTTTTTTAATCAAATGTACTGAAATTCTGGGACCTTTTAAAATTTATGTTCAAAGTAAGAAACTGTCAACTTCCACACAATATTCAAAAAATGTTTTATGACAGAGAGGGAGGGTTATAATTTAAGAGAAGGAAGTAAAAAAAAAAAAAAAACAATGTATCAGAACAACCAAAAAGAGTTTTTGTATGTGTGTGGATTAGATCTATGGAATGGATTAACTGATGAGCTTAAACAAAGTACAAATATAAATCAGCTTAATAAACAGTATAAAAATGAGCTTATTGAAAATAATGTTGTACAGGATGGGTGTTTCAAAGACCAAAAATGCTATTGTTGATATTAATAATGTGTAAATAATTGTACATTCAGTGATGAGAATGTGAGGATTAAGCATAATTTAATGTGAGATTATTATAAGAGTTATTGATGTGTATGACGGGGCAGGAAACCAGAAGATCTTTGTCTTCGACCTGCCCCTTTTCGAACGTAAAATGGCATGTCAAATGGCACGACTGTTTCATTTTTTCCTCTTTCTTTGCTGCACAGAAGTCTGTTGGAGTCAGTCTCCCCACCATCACAGACATCTACACCTCCAGATGCAGGAAGAGAGCCAC
>JARVGS010001283.1:10999999-11019430 GCA_031762315.1 Hypsolebias antenori | reverse complement strand
CATCTGATCCAGAATTTAGCTTGCGTTCTCTGTAAGCTGCAGCTTTTCTTTTTTTTTAATGGCTCTTTGGAGAATGAAAAATGAAGATCCAGTTATGCACTAAGCAGTTACCAGGGATTAATGTTCTCATTGACACAGACAGAATGTTTCACGTAACCTCTGATAAGAAGTGTGCCTTTTGTTAGTGGCTGAACCCTCAGATGACACTATTCATGCTAATAATTTATCTCATTCAGATCTGGGTGGGAGATCTCTTTTTATTTCTTCTTTTGCTGAAGACACTGAATTATGGTGGAACTTGTGCTTCGGTGCAATAAAGGAAAATAAATATAATATTCCCATCAGCATTAAAATAATACAACTATTAAATCGTGTGTATTTACATTTTTTTACCCATTTGAAATCACAAACAAGCTCATTTTAGCCAAACAAACCATCTGGATCCCTCTCACCTTCACCGCACACTTGGACATAGTTGACAACTACAGTATGCGTAACGACGCGTGCCTCTAGTGGCACCGTAGAAGGAGGGTCGTCAGACGCACGCAGATGCACGGCTTTCTGCTCTACCTTCCCATCCAGCACAAACTGACTGATTTGTAAAATGAAAACTGTGTAATGAGGATCCTTTTTTTTTTTTTTTTTTTTTTTTTGTAAACGGATGGACGTTCTTCAGTAACATCCTCCTGCTATAACGGTGCGCAACTGGAGCGGAGCGGCTTTTTCCTCCACCGCGTTCGGAGCCGTTATCAGAACTGGAACGAAGGACTAGAGTGATTAAACTGCAAGAAGCATTGCCAAGTCACCGAAGTGTGTTGAAATTCCTCAACATTCTCTCCCTTTCTTTCGGAGGACAGAATCAGTGGAGGAGAACTAAACTTCCGCAGGCGCAGTTATCCTCTTCCACAGCGGCGCAGGAGTTCGGCTCGGCTGATGCTGCGCGCCAGACTTGCCTCGCTTCCCTGTAGACAGAGCGCATCGTCTGTGAGAGGGTGCAGGAGAAAAAAAAAAGACTCCTGCATGGTAATTACGTGCAGGTGTTTTCGCTGATCCTCTTGTGAGGGACCCGGGGAGGGAGTTCATCCTCACCATTCAAAGACCGAGAAACAGGAGAAAAGAAGAAGAAGAATAAAAAGAAGCAGAAACCCAGGGAGAATGTTGCACCAAGAACAATGAGCGCAGAGTTGTCGCATTTCCACACATGTTCCGTATAGAATTCAGTTTTGACGCGCAATTCTGACTCGGCTGTGGGATTTTAAAAGAAACAAAAGTGGATCCCGCGACTTTGCAACCATGCGAAATACGTGGCTGTCTCCCCGGAGTGCGATTTGGGAATATTGGACCTCGCTGATTGCTTGTCTCTTTTGGATTCAGTACTCATGCGGGATGCCTCATGTTATACGAATAGGTAAGTTGTCCACACCAAGGCCACCTTTACGCACACGCATTGTTTCGATTGTAACCTTGAAAGTTGCTCCGCGCGCAGCGCATGTCCTCCTCTGGGCTCTCCACCGCGGCTGCACTTAGTTTTTGGAGCACCTTTATTTACCGCGCGCTTCGGGGGTCGCCTGTGAATTTCCCTCTTACTTAAACGAGACGCAGCCTGTGAGCAACAGGAAAAAAAAAAAAAGTGCCTTATAGGTGCGTGATTGCTCGAGAAATCATCAGTGCCTTTTTGAACTCAGGTATACCGTGCGTGGAAACACTGTGGGTTAGTGTGACCTCTATGCACCCTGCCTTGTGTGTTCCATTTTCTGCGGCCAGTGTTGAGTCACCTGCTATATTCAGCAGCACTGCCTTCTGTTTTAGAGGACAATCTCTTACAAAGCACAGCCCAAAATATGAAAGTTCCCAAACCACTACTGTCAGAATACGCTTAATAAATGTGCCAAAATGATAAAAACTTGTCCTTTGCAGCAAAATCTTAGTTTCTTTTTATAAATGTTGCCAAAGAAAGGAGGAAGCCAAGTTTTGTGCTGCATGGCTTTGTCTGTTTTTCTAATCACTGTGATGGACAATGTGAGAATTGTCTCTGAGACTGGGCCATGGGATGAAACATCCTGCACAGTGATGAGGCATGAACAGAATGGAGATCAATACATTTTGATTTTGTCACGAGGAAAATAGTTTTTGACATTTGGCAGACTGCCATTAAGGACAATTACTCAAAATGGCATTGGCACACACTAAAATACCACTACAGCCAGAGTACAGGCATGACATGGAGGCATCCCTAATGGCACTGGGGCTTTTTGTCTTCCACATATGGGCGAAAGTGGATGAATGGTTGAAAATTGCACATTCTATATCATGCATTGTCAGAGCTGTAAATTCGCCTTTTAAAGTAGCCGTCTCTCCACTTGTCACATCAGATTAACAGCCAAATGTTATAAATCATAACTTTTGACAAGCCGCTTGGGTGTCCCCTGAAAAGCTTTCATCATTATTATTATTAATGTTTTTATTTAAAGTGTTTTATTCAAGCAAATCTATCCTGCACACTAACGATAGTTAAACTTTAGCTTTTTAGCTGTATAATTTAAAATCGTACAAAACACAAAGCATGGGGTGTAATGTTTGTGCTTCACATGCAGAGAGGCCCTAAGCCTCACTGCTGCCTCGGTGAAGCTAATTTTACATGTTTTTGTTTATGAATTCACATTCTGCTTTAAGAAAAATTGAAAGCTTTCTTATTATTGATCTAAAGTAAAGTTTATAGTCAAAAGGTCAGCATGTCTTCTCTGTTTCATGTGACAGCTGCTCAAATAAAGATCTGAAATAGATTTGACAGGCTTCGTATATTAAAAAAAAAAAAGTCAAAGTGTGGAGACAAACTTGCCCTGAAACGTGCTACTGTCACACAGTTGCTTTTTATAGAATCTATCATTGCTCGTGTTGCAAGAGCAGTTTTTGGATGTGCGTTTGTAGCGGGCGGTTGTGTGTGTGTGTGTGTGTGTGTGTGTGTTTGCTACTCTGACTACATTTTGAGAAGCCGAGAGGTGAAACGTGCAAGAAGAGGTTGTTGGATTCACTGTAACAACGACAATGAAAAGGCATGCATCTTTAGTGTTTGTGTTCAATGTCTGTGCCTATAGTGAAAATACATGAGAAGAAATAACGTTCACATAATTTAATTGTATCCAATGGCAATGTTTTGGGGTGCAAAATATGCAAATTGTATGTATTATCATAATGGTGTTAGCATTTTCTGCTAATCTACTGATTCAGACCATTAAAGGCACTTCTGTGTTTGAGAGCTTCTTATGTGTATGACTTTCTTGCAAGACACTGCTTTACGTGGAAGTCTGCAGGTGCACGTTATCACAGCCGCTTTGCTAAAGCCAGCAGTGTGGTCTTTTATAGTGATTGCAAGGTGGCTAATGTCACTGCTCAGCCCTGGTTCCCAACACAAGTGAAGCAGTGAAAGTCAGTGAGGTGGGCGGTGGTATGTGAGCGCCATGCTCTGTGTCTGCGCTGTGTCTTTTCTCGGTTAGGTGGCCTGCAGTTCTCCAAGTACACCATCTGGGTAATGGTGGGCATCCAAGGTAGAGTTGTTGCCATTGATTTTAGTGCTTTTCCAGTGCATTGCTCTAAGTTGAGGACAGATGGTCGCTCCATCTCATTCTGCAGCTTCTATCTGTTGGAGGGAATAAAAGACCACATCCACTGGATTCGTCTGCTGGCGTGCTGTGCTTCTCTCCATCCCTCCTCGGCTTGCCATCGATATTTATTTTTCCCCTTTTCACAAACTTTGCAACCTCTTTTTTATTTCTTTTCAGTTTAACAAGCAGAGTTTTTTGCAACAAAGGTAAAAATCAAACAGGCGAGTGAGCGTTTTCCTCTTCAAACGTTAAATAATTTGAAGATCTGACTAAATGAAAAGACATTTTTACAGCAGATTTATTTTTCTTTTAGTTATTTAATAACGACATTGAAAGTTGATCGTTTTAGTGATGTCCTGCATGTGTTCTTTTGCTCTCAGATTATTTAATTTAGAAATATGCTCATCTAAAAATGTATTCATAACCTGCTTAAATGACAATCTGAGCAATATAGTGTCTCATATGCAATTTGATTAAACTAATTTATCATTTGTTGTCTTTCTCTCCATGAGGTTAGTCAATCCCTGACAGGGTTTCATTGAATAATCAATGACGTTATCTATCTTATACTTTAAGCACTTAATCAGTGTCATCTAATCAATCTCCCTCATGATTTTATGTGTATTTTATATCCTCAGCTGCTCACTTTGCCTCTGCGAACACCTGGTCACATGCATTGTTCAGTTAGCCTTTTCCTGAAAACGCTCAGCGAGGGCAAGACTCCGACTTTCATTATTGTCTGTGAAACAGCCTTAAAGTTTCAGTGTGAGCTGACAAACGTGCACCACTTGAAGCTGTGTGCAGCATGACCGCTCATAAGCTTCAGCAGGAAAAATTGGATTTGTGGTCTCCACTTTTAGTTGGAGTCTTCAAACACAGAGCCATTTCAGTGGCTTGTTGTTATCCCTGCACAGCAGCAGAGAGAAGCTGAGATGCTTTTTGTGATTTTTTTTTTTTTTTTTTGCAACTGCAAGGAGTGTACCCTCAACTTGCATGCTAGCAAAAATCACCCAAAGGAAGTGGTATAGCTGGGTCAGAGGAGTGGGATAAGGGTGTGTTGATGAAAAAGAACAATGATGATGATGCATCAAAAGTTGTATCAAATTAAGATGGCCATCAGTTGCAGAGAGGAAATAAATATTTCATTTTCATCAAAATTTAATCTCTCCCCTGACAGAGATGTAGAGGGAGGAAGGAGAAGCCTGCTGGCAGAGGCTTGGGGCCGGGGAGTTGTTGTGGTGAATATGAACAAAGGCTGGTAGAGGTCACAGAAGAAATGGATCCAGAGAGAAGCTTCTTTTGATGTGTAATTCCATTATCTGTTAGTGAAAGCAGAGATTGAAAAGGGAGGAATGCAACGGTTGTTTTATCTGCTTTAATACGCTCCCCCTTCATCCACATGCATAAACACAGACGGACAAACAAACTGCGCAGGAAATAGCGTAGGCCCATTTTCTGTCTCTTCCACTATCGAGCATCTGTATCTCCACTTACACACACACACACACACACACACACAAAGTACATAAACCCATGCTCCATCCACAACGATTTCTAAAACATATGTCTGGTCTCAGTGGACCCCTTGTACACAATCCAATTGCTTTCTCTCTGTCAGCATACTCGGGCTCATCATTAGCTTCAATCTTGCTGATGAGAAACGGCAGATGTTCGTTCTGTTGAGCGGAGGACACGTCTCTGACTGTGCTGTCTTCTCTAGTCATCCGTGGTTTTGTTAAGACGGACTTGAAGAGAATGTTCAGCTCTGCAAAAGAAAACAACGTGCTTTCCGCCTCTCATCATCTTTATTTCATGCTAACTCCGTAGGAATGCTCAACACGTAACGAAAGGACAAGAGTTAATCCAAGTCAGAGTAAATAAATAAACTGTTTGCTTGTCCAAGTCAAGAAATTATGCATGAATGTGCATGCGATGTGTGTCTTTGACAGGACTGAACGGCACTGAGGAAGTGAAAGTGCCTCCCTCTGACTTCAGTCACATGTAATGATCATCCAATAATTCAAGCCACTAGTGGCTAATAAAGTGATTTTACCAACCAGTATGTTAATCCTGTGACATAGCAGGTCCCTATCTACCCCCAGCTTGCTTAGCCGACGCTCACACACACACCAGATGGTGTTTTCATATTGTACAACAGAATGTGAGCGCGACAGTACAGGGTCCTCTGCAAGCGTATGTTTTTACTCATTGAAATAAATAAAGGCGTATGGCTGTGTTTTTCATTCAAAAAGCCAGGTGGACACTTTGGTGTTCATATGTGTTGTCAATATTTCTTTTGTAATTTTATTTATTTATTTATTTATTTATTTATTTATTTATTTATTTATTTATTTATTTACTTTAAAACATACCCAGGGTATTTTTAATTCAGTTATTTTATTATGTGAATCAAAGATCCGTTTTACTCTGTGTGACCAATGGTGTATACAGTAAGGTGCATTTAATTAAAACAAAAGAAGTGAAACAAAATAAATGCTTATGTTGTATAGATTTTGAGCTAGAATAAAATAAAACAGAAAATGTGTCTCAGCACACTTCAAGATTGTCTGAGAGGGATTTCTGCAACCTGAAGCATTAGCAACTAAAAAGCTGATCTCCTGTTCTCAAAGTGAATCAGCGAGATGCCCTGCAAGTATCGCATATGCATTCCTGCTGAGCTGAGCTCTTGCTTTAGCTACAAGGCCACTGACATGTTTAAATACTGATAAAAAGTCTGTTTAGCAGACGCAGGTGTCAAAATCCGACTTTTATAATAGATGCAATTGATGGAGAAAAACAATCCTTATTTGAGTGAAACAAGCTTGTAATCTCATCCAGACATTCATCGGTGTTTTGGTTAATGTGATTCACAAGTTCCTTAAAAGCCCCTATAGGTCTGTCAAAAATTAAAAGCAATTCTAACATATTGGGGTTTTTGAACTGGCAGCGTTTTAGAAATTCATGACATGTCAATGATGGCTACTTCCTTCCGAATATTACTGTAGTAAGGCAATAAATCAAATTTCATGCTCTAGCCATTTGTCTTTATTATGTGCCCTTGTCCTTTCCATTTGACTCCCCTATGGCAGTCGTCCTCAGGGCGATGCTGGAAAAGTCAAATATTTGAAAACAGCTTGTGAAGAAACAGCTTGATCAAAGGCCATTTTGCTCAAAGGGTCATGTTTGCAATATCACAGTTAATTAGAATGATCTTGTTGGAGGTAATTTGGAGATTATTTCCTACATTTCAGCACAGGGAGCAATTTGTCTTTTCAAATACACTGTATGCTGGCAAACTGTGCACACACCATATGCAAAGTACAGCCACACATCAGACAGAGGGAGGGAGATGGAAAACAACAGCAGTTGCATGGATGATGCTAGGGGATTCTTATTTAGTTGGTTAATTAGCTTGAACCTTTTTGATCCCAATTTTAAAACTCGCCGCATTGCATTGCAGGCTGCTTTTGTACCAGAGGAAACTCAGCTTTATTCCTGTGCCTTTCAAATGCCACAGCGTTCACTCAGGACCTTGCAAGCTTTGCTTTGCCTCCCTGCTTAAGCGACCAGCTTATCTCATCCCAGACGCTGTGTAAACTTGGTCACCTCTGACACCTTCGGTTACTCGCAGTTTAAACGCCTGCATTGCAACAGCAAAGCCTTTTGCTTTGTGCCGCTTTAACGCAATCAAAAAATTTGACAGGGGAGGTATCAGTCGTAAAGCACAGGTTTAAATCCTATTTAACTTGGGCTAAGGACAATGAGTGGAGGGTGACACCATTTCATTCTGCCCTTTTAATCAAGCTCTCATTGTTATAGGTGCGCCGCAAATGTCAGGTCTTGGTTGTGTGATTCCCTCAAATTGCTGTTCCATGACTGTAGGGAGATTTGTGTGCATGAGAGTGCGTTAAGCAGGAAAGAGAGGGGAAAAAGAAGTGTGTGCATGGCAAGGGGATGTATAAGGAGAGCTGGCATAGAATCCCTGGAGCGTATGGGTAGAGCAGGAGTTACTAATCAACTGTGAGAGAGTCGGCTAGAGAAGACTCACCCTCTATTTCCCCTCTGAGAGAAAGACAATGAACAGATAAGACAAACCTCCTCAGGCCCAAAACACTACAAATGAATGGCTATCACCAAAAATATCAGGAGGGTAAGGAGGAGGTAGATTCTTTTTTCCACTTTCTTTTCTCGCACATCGTTTTCCGCCTTCCTTTTTATGTCGGCAGTAAAAAAAAAGTTAAGACTACCGAGGGAAGTGCACAAGATCTGGGGGTTACCTCTCTGGGCCGTGCGCTTGGCCCTCCGCTGATGGATAGCCAGGAGGTTGGACGCCGATGTCAATTTAGTTAGCCCAGCCAATACTCAGAAGATTCCACTCAGCGCCCACGCTGTGTGCAAGGAAGACAATCTGCAGTGGTTCTTCCTTCCTCTCAGGCAATGTTTCTCTGCCTGGCGGTCCTCCGTCCAGGTTGCCTCTGGAGAGCAGTGTGGTTAACCGCAAAATGTTCCCAAGTGACTCATGTGAAGGCAGCTTGTCAGCGTGCAACCACCTTCAGACGTATAGAACAAGCCGGAGATTATTGTTGACAGGAAAGAAAAAAAGGACGGAGATGGTAGGCGGTTAGAGGTTGGCAGTATAGTTTGATTACGCTATTAGTAAGGCTTGTAGAAATTAATGCTTTTAATGTAATGCCGTAACTGTCCTGCAGGTTTATTACGGTTTGAGATCTGCTCTTCTTGACGAACAGATGGCTGTCATAGTAACGGCTTAGTGGCGAGCTAGATTGATTAGGGGAGATTGTAACTCGTAATTAAGCAGCAGGCTTTTTTCCCTCTTTTTTTTTTTTTTGGTCAAATCAATTTTCTATCTCAGAGAGTTAATGAAGAGTTAGGCTTCTGATTGTTCCTAAATTATGCCTTTCAGTTTCAAGTGCATCTGTGTGAAACCTCAAACGTTCTCCTTCCAACTTATTTCTTCACAGTTGAGTGATTTTTGCGGTTTTGTTTTTTTAATAATGCATCCATCTTAAAGGCTAAAGGCTAAATAAGATTGCTGTTTTACTGGTGTTAATCTTCTGCTGTGCGGTGTGGAAATGTGGAAGATGGGTGGTCATGTTAGAAAGGCAGGTGATTTTGTATGGGTTTTAATGAAACTTTCAGAAACGTATAACTGGAGCTACATTTACAGCTGATTAACTTTTGGAGTAACCCAGTTTCAAGATGACCGCCATAGCTAATTAAACTTAGCAAACAAAAATGGCTATAAGCTAAGATGTGGTATGGTAGTAGCTGAGACTCATCCCCAACACACACCCCGAGTGCACGGATTTTGTGAGATCTTGCAATATTGTTTGACATTGTGCCTTATAATATATTGAAGGCTTGTTGAAATATAAACATATACATACATTTACAACATTACATACATACATATACAAATATAACACACCAATTTCTTAACATTAAATAATTCTAGTTTATAACTTTTTCATCAATAGATAAGATAGCTTTATTTGTCCCTGTAGGGAAATTAGTTTGCAGCATTTACATAAAGTACATACATACAAACATGGCATTAACATCCATCATTACAGCAAAGACGTTTAAGCTTGGTAATTCATGACATGTTGTATTATTTTATGATTTAATTGCTTGTGGTATGAAAGAAAGTTTTTTGTTCTGTTTCTTGAGAATAAAGGAAGGCAGTACCTTTGCACTGAAGGAAGCAATTCAAATGAGGATCTTAGGGGATGTGTGTTGTCTACTATAATCTTGTTTGCCTTCCTCATAACTCTGTCCATGTGTATTTTTCCATACTTGGCAGAGTGGTCCCTAATAGTTTGCTGGCTGTGGTTATTATACTTCTCAAGGATTTCTTCTGAGCCTCTGTATGAAATTATTTTTAATAATGCTGGAGGTTTATTCCTGTTAAAAGGGAGTTTTTTCTTTCCACCGTTGCCTTTGTGTTTGCACGGGATGGGAGACTGTGATGAAGTGAATGTTCAACACAATCTATGGGCTTCCTTAAATAGATAACTTTTTACTTATTGGCTTTTATAATGTAAATGCTTTTGTACAATGCCCTGAAACAATTTCTGTTCTGACTTGAGATTGAATTTAATTAATGCTAGGATTTATGTTTAGTTCTAACAAAAAGGTCAGTCAAGATCATGGTCCACGTTTTTTTTTTTTACATTACACCTTCACAGCACACTCAACCAATTAACCAATGTGTATCTTACCTCCTGTGTAAAATGCAGTGAACATTTTGTTGTCAGTGGTGATGTCTGGTCATTTACCAAATAATATTGATACCTTGTGTGTTTTTTTGTTAAAATGAGTAACCTTCCATCCATTGTCTTGCTTCCAGGGTGGAAAAGAGAAAAATGTCTCACATAACAATTTAATATTTAGTTGATGACACAAAGAGTTCACCATTTTCCTGTCGTATTAAACAGAATATCTATTTGCAAAATGTGCAGCAAAATGACATTTCACTCCACCACTAAACATTTTTTCCTCAAATCAAGGCATCTGCTAGTACTGTGTTTAAGTTGGAATTGTATTTTACTCATGCAGTATAATAAAACAGAAAAAAAAGACACATTTCTTAACAAAACCCGGAAAACTAGAAGCTAGCTTCTTATTTATCTTTTATTTATTTATTTATTTTCAACCGAGGCGGAACAATATACTATAAAATCTATTTGCAAAACCATCTGCAATCAGCAGCTATTATGTGTTTGATGAAATGGATCAATTGAAATGATGTTGCAATAATCATGTGCAAATTTAATGACGCATTTGCAGTATTAGGCTGATTATATTCTCTCTTACTCAACACTGAATGGTGTTCCTGCCAGCTGTTAGTCAGAAATGGTAGAAAATATGAGCATCTGATATCACCAGAGGTCTTTGATACACATGTATACTTAATGTTTAGTATTTAACAGTTAAAATGTGTTTGAGTCAATTGTGTAAGTTGTTTGTGTGTGTGTGTGTGTGTGTGTGTGTGTGTGTGTGTGTTTGCATCACAGCCTCATTCTTATAGTAAATATTAAATGCAATTTATGGGCCACAAATAAGTATTTTTTATACCTTAATGAAAAGCTGAAGTGGATCTACATCTGCAACAATTCTAAAACAATAAATAAATAAAAAAAAAGAGATAGAGCTATTGAAATCCCACTACTGTTAATGTAGTAAAAATACCTTAGCAATGTCACATATTGGGGTATTGTTTGTAAATGACATGGAAACTACTATTAAATGTCCTTTTTTATATTTTTAACCTTTGAATATAAAAGTGTTTATGGGAACCCAAAATCTTACTTTTGACATTTTGAGCACATTTTCTCCAATATAAAGCTTTTGTTTTACCGTCACTTGCATAAAACGTACATCCGCCAGAACATTGACCGTATTAAAAATAATGGACATCTTGCGAGCACAAGGGAACCTAAATTCTTGTAATTTCTCCTTGAACACCCTTCTTCTTTGTTCACATATGGATCACCTGTTTGACAGCCATAATAGCTTAAATTAACATTATGACTCTTTCTTTTGTGTCTACAACACAGCCCTCAGTACAGAGAATATGGAGAAAAGGCTATGATTTTTTTTTTAAATCAAGCTACTGAAAAGGCTTTTTTTTGTTGTTGTTTTTGTTCACACATAAAGTCAACTTCAAAATAATTAGTGATGCTTTCTGCAATTATTTATATACAATAAAACTAGGATTTATTGATTTGCCTTTTTGCTTTCAGTGAAACTCTAAAGCACATCACTAGCTTTACTAAGTCTTAATAGATGTTATTACATTCAGTCAGGTTATCACGTAGACTAAATTATATAAGAAAAATTAAGAATGTGCTGAAAAAAGTATACTTTTTAGAGATTTAGAGAGCTACGAAGCCACTTGCAGGTTCTGGGAAGTACATTTAAAATCTAGCAAGCAAACGTGTCTGAGGTTTTGGGTTCTGCATCACTGACATTAATAGATGACCAAAATAATTCACATGTAAACATGTATTTTTCCAGGTGGTGCCTTGTAGTGGAGAAAGTCTCAGCCATAGTCAACCTTCAAAAAGGGGCAGGGGAAGATATTACCATCAATTATGTGCACTTTGGAGACGCTTGAGCACCATCAAGCTACTGGCCTGTCAGTCTAATCAATTTTTGTTTCACGATGAAAAGCGGCTTCCTCTCCTCCTTTTCTTGTCTCCTTTCTCTATTCCCAATCTGTCCACAAGAAAGAACAAAAAAGAGAAACTATTCAGGTTTTGTTCTTTTAAGAGAGTAAATGAGAAGCTTTTGTTTCTGTCCTTTTTCACTGCTCTCTTTTCTTATCCTAGACAGAAAATGTGACCCCTCTAACATGCTCATTGTGCTAATCCCTTGCCAGAGTGAAATGAGAACTTCCCTCTTTCACCTGTTCTGACCCATCCTCCTTCTATCTCCTCGACACACTTTATTACAACACGTGCATTTCAATTTGCAAGCCCAATCACCTGAATCTTATGAGGTTATGATTGAAAAGTGGTTGAGTCCCATTCAATCCGTTCCCCTTACGTTCCCAACGGATTTATGATTATTTAAAGAAATAGCCTACATTTACAGAATCAACATTTCTCCTCTCTTTCTTTTCTTTCAGTTTTTTTTTTTAGGCACTTCATTTGATTGCACCCACTAGCCAACTTTGCGTCCATCTGACGCTTTCCTGGTCATCCGTGGACCTTGATTTCAAAGTCGAAGGTTGGGGGTGGAGATGGGAATAATAGCACATGGAAATGGACTGGTGATTGCCTTCCTCCTGGCGTAGTGATGGAGGGTTTGAGCGATCGCACCCCTCCAGACCCTCCCTCCGTGGTGGCTGATTAGCTGTGGAGCCCTGGAGCTCCTGAGTGACACAGACGCTCATCAGACTCCGCTCAGCTTGTCAAAGACCCACTTGATTGCGCAATGTTCATAATTGTTCCTCATTCTGCCTTGGTGTATATTGGCATCTCATTTTCAGTCCACTAACTATTCCACACAATGCTAAGCTTCTTGTTTCTCACCATGCAGAAACTTCACATGTTCCTCCATCCCGGAGCCTTGAGCCTTGAGCTACCGCTAAGACAACAATAGTGCTGCTCTTTGAAACATTCAGGACACATGAATGTGCCATCTCTGAGGCACGGTCTCTCAATCAAAATGGTGAAATAATTAAAAATGAATAGTTCCATCTCAGATGCTGTTTTATAAATATTCATATTGACTTTTTAATTACTGAAAGTTTAAGTGGAACTAGCTGTTGCAGGAAAAATAGGGCACCATGTTTGACAAGGAGTCTTTATTTTTTTTCTTCATTTTTTTCAAACTAATGTGTCTGCTAGCATCAGCAGCTAAAATTAGTTTGGCGAAATGTCTCTTTTAGGAAGATAATAGAAAAGGATTTGCCACTGTGGCATTTATAATTACTGAGCTGGTGGATGGAAAGTAGTTAAAATGACAACATGGACGGCTTTAGCCTTGGTTATTGATTCACGTAGCTCGTGAACTGCCTGAGACGCTGAACTCATCATAGACTACATTCATTATTTTTATGTCCTGACATTAGCCTCGGGTGACACTTCAGTTTCTTAAATTCACTGTGATCACTATAAGTTATTGGCTCCTCTTGAAGTTGTTAGCTCTTGGTCACACTATACTAAACAGTTTTCAGACAAGGCTGCATGAGATTGATTTAAATTGCTTATCATTTATAAACTTAAAAAAAATTCCCTTCACAAACCAGTAAAAATGCATATTTAAACTGGAAATTGGACCAGAACTGGCTCTGTCAGATGTGTTGGATAATGAGTTGCTGGAAGGACCCAAATGCCTTCAGAAAGGAGAGCGTTTCAGGAATATCTTTTAGATGAGTTTCAACAAAATTTTAGCTCAATATTTGTAAACTTTAATTCAGTTTAATTATATTTATTTTTATTTATTTATTTATGTATTTGTTCATTTCAAATTTAAAACACAAAATATTTACAAAACCATATTAATAAGAAAAAAATAAAAAGGAAGCAGAAAAAAAATCTTATATCTGCCCTCTTCTTTGAAGAGAAGCTATTCAAACAATTGATTTAAACAGTAATCATCCAAGAACCAATTTTATAAATCATAATGATTCATTAGTATATAGTACTTATAGTTTTCACTATTTCTATATATTTTTTTTCAAAAGTTCACTCATTTTCCTAAACACAAACATAGACTTAGCTTTTTTGACATTATTATCCAAAACATTCCACAAACCTATGCCTTATATTAAAGTAGATTGACCCTTTAAACTTGTTCTATAATGTGGTTTAACAAAAAAATAGCTCCAAATAACAGAAGTCATCTTGGGGAACTGAACAGAAACATTCATATATATAAAAATAATAATTTAACGCTATTTATCTGAGGAGCAGACTGCGTTGAGTCACAGACTCATCTTGAGCAAGCAAGAAGGCGACAGTGGAAAGGAAAATCTCTCATGAGGAAGAAACCTTTAGAAGAGCCAGGCTCAGGATTAGCGGCCATCTGCTCCGACCGGCTGGGTTTGAGGGAAACAGATACACAATGGCAGGTCAAGAACCACATGTTAAGATAGAAATAGTATAAAATGAAAATTGCGGTATTCAATTTTAACAGTTCATTTAAGGAATTGTGGTCAATTTATCCTCTAGTAGTCTGAGCCTACGGCAGCATAAGAAGCCAACCCTAACTATAGCATTTATCAAAAAGGAAAGTCTTAAGCCCAGTCTTAAAACTGGACGATGTGTCAGCCTCACAGACAGGAACTGGACATTGGTTCCACAAGAGAGGAGCCTGATAACTGAAAGATCTTCCTCCCATTCTGCTTTCAGAAACAATATGAACCGCAAATAAGCCTGCAGTCTGAGAGCAAAGTCCTCTGTTAGGAAAATACGAAACAGTAAGATACGTAATAAGATGGAGCTAGGTTGTTGAGCGCTTTGTAGTTTAGAAGTAAGACTGTGAGTTCAATTCTGGACTTGACAGGGACTTTACTATGGTATAACCATTTTGACGTAGGTTAAGGTTCATTAGCTGTAGTAGTCATCTTTGATTCAATGTAGTCCAATAGTGTTTCAACTGCACTGCATGTAACCAAAGAACATATGAGAAGTGGTCATTACTGAGTGACCACAGATATGTGGATTGCTAATGGAATACAGCTGGGAAGGTATCTGGAATCAGGGATGGCATAGAACATCTAATACGTCTTAAAATAAAATAATAACATTAGGTTGGATAACTAAAACTACTCCAAATCATAATGAAACAATTACAGAAAAAAAATCCAAACCACAAGCTGTTTTTCTAGTAACAGTTTTTTAAAAGCTATGCATGACTTATTTTCATGACCACAGTACAGTATCAATAATTTGGCGTGAAGTTTTAGTCAACATGGACACAGCATTCTAATTTCTGTTTCACAAATGGTTGTTTGATGCAGTTAGATGCTTAATAAAAAATACTATCATTTTGGTCATTGTTATTTATCAGATCCATTTAAAAGTGTTTTTGCTGAATAACAAATCTTTCATCTTCACCAACTTTTTTGTGGGGAAAAAAGCATTCTTACTGGGAAAAAAAAGTCACTGGTTCACTTTTGGTGAAAGAGTTCCTTGGTATAAATCATACTGATAGAGCTGCAAATGCCTGATGTTTGCGCATGTTCATGTATGGCTCTTGTACCTGTACACATTTGGAAATTAAGTCTGAACCAGCGACATGGCACCTACAACACATGCCTGGAATCCAAAAAGGCCAAAAATAAAAATGTTCATACGCATGAACAGAATGTTTTCCTACCGTACTGCATTTACCGATAGATTTATGCTCTTTGCTCTGTAGATTCAAAGCTTGTGGGATAACAAAGGATCTTCACCACCCTAACAACAAACTATTTCTGCCTCTAGTTTCAGGCAAAAGCTTTTGTAGCCACAAGTCACACTGAATAAAAAAAACATGATTTCTCCCCAAACACAACAGTAAATCTGTATAAATGTGTCTTCACCTGAATGAGTTGACATCATAGATTCATGTTAATTTAATTAAAAAATGTGATTTTTTTTGTTTAATTTTCCTCCTCAATATTTTTATATATTTTTTGTATCCCTCTTTTGTTTAAAATAAACCCTTAAACTACCTTTTCAGTCAAAAGTGGTTCAAATGCATAAACAGTTTGAGCTTCGCTGAACAAAAGTGCATATTTCCATTGTCAATACAGAATAAATGCTTTCACTTTTATTGAGGAAAGAAGGATGTAATAATTGTGGAGATTTTTTTACCTCTACGCATAAACTTAAAAATTGAGGAAGTAAGGTTATGCTTTTTATACGCTCGTCAAAAAGCGCACACTGTGTAGTCTACACACATATGGATGTATGCATAGGTAAACGTTCTCTTATCCCACTAATAGCTTCTGATCAGAGATAAGTTAACAAAACAGCATACACATATGCATCATTAAGTGTCACATACACTTTTCATCACCTCAGCCTCAAGGTCAAGGTCACAAATTAAGGTCAAACGTTATACATAGCCTTTGCTTGTGTGGACCATTGCTATAGATTGCTGTATAACAATTTGTCAATGGGTGTATAATGTGCCACATCTTGTTACATTAAGGGATACAATTTTTTTGCTGCCTGAAAGCAGCAATGTCTATCTGAAAAACTAGACTTTTCTTTAAATTGAGGACTTGGCATTCACAAAGCCATATAACATCACATGCATTAGGTGGCACTGGCACTGATATACCTGTAGATGTTTTATTCTGCCACTTGAGAAGGACTTCCATGTCCACATAGAACCTCGAACCTAAAGGCCTTTCTGTTCAATAAACGGCTTGGATGACCTACAGTCACTAATTTCGGCATCTCCTTATTACTCATCCAAGACACATGAAATGACAAGTTTCTGCTGTTTTGTATCTAAGTAGCTACAGCTCATGTTTTAGCCTTAAACAGTAGCGTGACCTAAACTGTAAAAGACAACCTTTGTCTTCTGTAGAATAACTTGTTCTCTCTCCCTGATGTGTGCAATTGCATTTAAATGAAGCCACTTTGGATCTTTTTTTTTTTTTTTTTTTTTTTTTACTGAAGATGTGAAGACTGTGGCTACAAGCTTTTTCCAGTCCTGACTTTTTCGCAGTGATATGCTCATGTTAAGCTGTGGCTAAAGCCATTTAACGTTTGTCAGGCGGTCTTTTGCATCTTTTATTCACCATATTTCTAAGGTAAACACACAAAGTGTATTGTCTCGCTTCTCTTCTGACAATGTATGTCCTTTCTGGCAGGTGTTCCTCAATTTATACGAATGTGCTTCCATTCATCAGTACAGTCTCGGTGATTCCACCTGATGCACATTTACTTGACTTTGAGTATAATACGGTACTTTTCCTTACATTGTCACAGCTATCAAATGAAATAGGGATCTGTGTCAACCTTTCACAGGGTGATAGACTTCTCTGTGCTGAAGGAGATTTGTGCTGAACATTGAATCTATCATATTCAGGATGAGCATTTACATGAGAGGCAGAGGGCCGCAGCAGATCAGCGGCTCATTGTGATGTTATACATTTGTTCAGTCAAAACAGAGTCAAGGTGTTTGTCATGCACCAGATGCCTCAGAGAAAATATCATTATTGTCAGCGCCCCTGAAGAATGTTGTAAGTAGAGTAAAAAATGACACGTTGTGGACTATTTCACCTCTGTGGGCGTCCTGTGTTTGTTTCAGTCTTAGTGTGAAACAGAAAAAAATATTAACAGACCAAGATAGGTTGTTGGGCATTAATAATTTATAACCCCCCCCCCCCCAGTCATTTTAAGCAGTTAAATTGATTATATAAATTGAACACTTTATTTTGATCGTATTCCCATTTCATTTGACTAGTTTTGTATTCTTCTGACCAATCACAGTGCAGGTTGGTAAGCTCATCCTCACAGATGATTCAAGCCTTAAATCAAATGATGCAAATTTTGACAACTTATGTTTTTGCTGCACAAACTGAGTATTGTAATTTGAACTTGAACTACAAGATTGCTTTATTGAACAGACTATTTCTATTTACCTATTTCTTGTTGTATTCATTCGTGCTCATTTGCTCACACAGACTCATGTTCGTGCTGCTGTTCGGTGTATTGTTTTTACGCTGTTAGTGCTTAGTGTATTTTATCAACGTTTTTATTCATATCTTAGATATTATTATTGATCTTCTTTTACTTTTTAATACTTTTGTTGGATGTGACTGGGACCATAAACATAATGTACCAGGTGGTAGAATGACAGAGAACCTTTTTTTAAACACATCGGCAATGGTTAACTTGTGAAGTCAAGGTTTCTTTATTTGTCATTTGCACCCCATGTGGTACATGTGGTGGAATGAAGCTGTGTACACAGGGTCCCAGTTACATCCAACAAAGTATATATTGTGAAGAAAAACACTAGTATGATCTAAACTATGAACAAAGAGATAGGCTAAACTAAGTATACGCTAAGCGCTAGTAGTACCAAAACAATACGCCAAACAACAGCAACACGAACATGAGTATGTGAGCAGATGAGGATGAATGAATACAGCAGCGTGAAATAAATCAGCAGCATAGATAGTCAGCAGCACATGTCAACAATCACGTGGCACTACAGTAATTTATTTATTTATTTTTCCCACAGTGATGTTTCTGCTTAGTGATTCATGAGTAACCGTTTCAGGGTAGAAGCTGTTCCTCAGTCTAGCGGTTCTGCATTTAATGCTCCTCAACCTCCTGCCTGAGGGGAGCGGGGCAAAAACATGTGTGTGTGCTGGGTGAGTGGGGTTCTTCATGATGCAGGTGACCCTCTTCTTGCATCTAGAGGTGTAGATGTCTGTGATGGTGGGGAGGCTGACTGCAATGGTCGTCTGTGCAGCCATGTGAAGTGATGACCAAATGAAAAAAGGGGAATTAAAAAAAGCTCACAGTTCTGCCAGTTAGTTCTCAGACTGTGGGACATTTAAAATGGGTTAAATGAGAAACTGAGGATTTCAATATATGTGAAAGGAATCAAAAGAAAACAAATAACCTTTTTAAAGATTATTTAAAACGTATTTACCTGAAGGTCATCTACTAATGCTCCCAGTGATAACACATGCAGAATTTTCTCCATTTATCAAAACAGGGCTTTATAAAAATGTAGGGCAACTTTTTTTTCTTTTGAAATTTGAACAGCAACATTTCACTAGAGCTGATTAATGCAAGTGGGAAATGAATGCACTGATCATGTTTATTCCATTACAATAAAGTAATATCAGTCTTTTGCTATTGTTTCTGTAGGTGCTTGTTGCATGCTGTTTACTAAATGAGTTTACTGTGGCTGTTGCTGCTCATGCCACCCCCTTTGAATCGAAAACTGTAAGCTGCAGATGACTAATGCGTCAAGCATCTGTATGAGAACATTTTATTGGCATTAACAAACACTCACATGCATCAGACCTCATTTTTGCTTTGAGCAAAACTATAGGGAAAATGTTTATGATGTGGTCAGACAATCACAACAGTATCCCTTACTTATAATTACATCATTTATTCATTTTAATAGTTCACATTTATCAAATATATTAAAGCACATGCCAGAAAATGTACGACTTGATACTTATCACTGTTACTTATGTTACCAGTGTATATTTGTAAAACAAAACCATGACCTTTATATGGCAAAACATGCTCTTTAGCAGAGGTGGAGAAAGTACTCAAACACTGTACTTAAGTAAAAGTACAAATAAACTGACAAAAATGTACTCTAGTAA
>JARVGS010001283.1:10901468-10911612 GCA_031762315.1 Hypsolebias antenori | reverse complement strand
TGTATTGTTCAATATTTTCCAGTGGCTAAAGGAAACTTTGCACAAACATCGTCCTTCTGATGCTCACCACTTGGTGAACACTCGCCTTGGTGCTGCTGTCTGTCTGATGCAAATCAAATAATCATATCTGAGTCATTAATTAAGTCAGTAATTTATCAGTTCATCAAAGCAGGTTTATCCATTCTGGATAATTATTTAATAATCATTAGTTTCAATCTGTAATATTAAATATTGTGTAATGCACACCATTCCGATGACATTTCCACTGTAATTTTGCCACTCCGAACAATTTCCAGTTTCCTTTATCAAGTTAGTATAAATCATTTTGATAATTTGTCATATTCTCATGTAATGTTTTCAGTGCACAGTCTTATTCCAAAATGATGACTGGTGACTCATCTTGTCCTGTGAGCTTCGATTTTAACTTGCATACTCTTTTGTTCTTATATCTTGTTAAAGTGTGTTTTTACGTGTGATAATAAAGTGAAAGCTAGTCCAACAAAAATTTTTACAGGTTGTACAAGTTTCACACTTTTGTTTCTTTTAGTCATTGTCTGTTGTCTTTAAGCTTTGCTGTGCAGCTGCTTTTTGCCTGGATATTGTGGCTTTCTGCACTCTTCAGTGGTGTAGCGAGTATTTTTAAGGTTGTTAGATTTTTTTCTGAATTCTTTCTAGCACTCTGTTAAGTTACTTTATTCACGTTTGTGAGCCTATCTGACAGCATGACTGTATATACAATAATAGATGGCAGTTTAAGGGGCATCATGTCCAGAATGCCCGGGTCGTCTACGATGTCTCTGTGCCCATACTCTGGAACAACTGACCCACCTCACATGATTGAATCAGTAGTTACAGGAGTCACTATGGAGATCAACATGACTAAGTTCTGGAGGATGATCTCTGCCTTTAACCCCATGGCTGTGCAGGTTAGATACTGACTGTGTCATGCTGTATGCAAAGCAGTTAATAAAGTCTTACTGTTTTGTAACAGAAGCTTCTTACATTCAGTCTGCACATTAGATCTGTTACCCTCATCTGGTTTATCACTTGACTTTGCCTGACTAATGGATTTTCCCTAACTTTCCGTACAAAGCTGTCATTTTTAAAAATGTGAAATAGGAACTCTTTCTTAGTTTTTGCTCTTAAAACAGTGTTCAGACTCAGAACAGTTTTACAATTTCATTAACATTTGAGATGGTGAACTTTGGATTGGTTTCAAGTTAGAGTTGTGCTAATCAGGGTGGATGTGATGGGAAAAAAAAGCTACAAATCCTAAAAACAGGACAGAAAGGATGAGGAAGGGACATTTGACTGCACCTCACAGAATTCATACAAATATTTCCAGTTTTGAGTACCGGTACTCCTTTAACAAACATGGGTACTCTGGTTTCCTCCCACAGACCAAAAACATGCATGTTAGGCTGATTGGTAACTCTAAATTGTCACTAGGTGTGAGTGAGAGAGTGAATGATTGTTTGTCTTGTTTGTCTCTATGTGTCCCTGTGATGGACTTGCAACCTGTCCAGGGTGTACCCTGCCCCTCGCACAGTGATTGCTGGACATGGGCACCCCCGTAACCCAAAATAGAAGAAGCTGGTAAAAGATGATGGAGGGATAATGTAAGAATGTGAGAAGTTCAGTCATCTGTGGGCGACTCGGAGCAGAACTGCTGCTCCTCCACATCGAAATGAGCCAGCTGAGATGGTTCTGGCATTTGGTAAGGATGCTTCCTGGGCGCCTCCCTAGGGAGGTGCTTTGGGCATGTTCGACTGGGAGGAGACCCTGGGGAAGACCCAGGACATGCTAAGGAGACTTATGTCCCTCAGCTGGCCTGGGGACACCTTGTGGTCCTCCCTGGAAAGCTCGAAGAGGTGGTCATGGAACGAGATGTCTGGGCCTCCCTGCTCATTCTGCTGCCCCTGTGACCCGACATTGGAATAAGTGGAAAACAATGAATGGATGGATAGATAGAAAATGAAAAAACAATTTAACTCATTCTACTGTTTGTAAATTTTAGAATTTAGCCCTGGCTTCAGAAACTAAGGCCACTTTGTCAAAAATCTTATTCCACATACCCTGATGCATGCTCAATAATCCAGGTAGAAAAATCTAAAATGATTGCATGTCCAGAGGACCAGACTTAGCTTTTTTAGACTTATTCCACATAGCCTCTATGAACTGCACTATTCATAGCTTTTAGCACATGTTTTAAAAGGATTTACATGCCTTTCTTTGACTAACTAATCTGTAAGTCTTGGCCACATCAACAGAACATTTACTTGCTTTCACTGGCGTGGTTTCAAATTGGAGCATAAAGAATTAATCCATTATTAGTCATTGGAAGCGAAATGGCATCATCCATTTAATGCAGTGAATCTCAAAAGTTGAGTCATTCAACGTGTGTTATGCTCTTGTTATATATTTTATATTGTCCTTGACACAGCAGTATTTATGAGCTGTGTCTCTGTGTAATAGTTATATTTTAGTGTTACTTTGCTGAAAGCCACATACATATACATGCGCCTCCATCAACGTAACATAATATGTTCTACATCCATTTTGTGCTAGATTGTTGACTCTGCTGTCAGAACAATTTAAAACTAAGGCATTTACTCCTCATCCCTTTCCCCTCTTCTCCCTCTCATGCCCCTCCCCGGATCCTCCCTTTTTGCCCAGAGGTCTTTGTGCAGCGCCATGGTGGACGAGATCAGACTGTCGTTCACTTGCGAGAGGCGGGTGAAACACAAACTTCAGCCTCCTGTCATGGTGAAGACGGATGCAGTGATCAACATGCACGCCTACAACGACCGACGACTCCCAGGAAAGGACAACATGAGCTGCAGCACTGGGATGACCCCTGTGTTTCCATGACAATGTGTTCCCCGCAGGGCAAGAACCTCATCAGCAATGTATCGGGGACGGTGCCTGAGCCTAGAGACAATGGCATCGATGGGATCACCAGATACACCATCAACCACAGTGACATGGGGACACTCACTAAACATGGTCAACTAAAATTGGCAGCATCAGCCACACAGGTATGACAAGTCAACACTGTAATCAAATAAAGTAAATATTTTGGACGATCCTGAGGGGAAAGAAAATGGATATCTGATAAAGGATATGGTTCACCCAAATATGAGCCCATTTGAAGTCTGATGTTCACGCCTATAACACAAGAGATGCTCAACTGTTTCAAAGATTAAAAAAAAAAAATGATGTGAAAATGAGGCCTAACAACGTAAGAAAGGCTTTTATGAAAAAGGCAATACCGGTAAGTCTCTTTGATAAAATTAAAAATGGGCGAGACAGTTTTCATCGAAAATCAGTTTTGTCACAAATCACTTCTATGTCAGGTTCTGATATTTTTCCTGTTGATCCACACAGTCCTACATGGCCTTTGGCGGCAGAAAAGTGTTACCTCAAACATCTGTAGGATTAGCTGGGTGTCCGCCTCACATACTGTTGGAATACTAATTCAGTATCAGCAACACTGTGGCTGAGAGAACCTGAAGGATGTGGAACAGTAAATTTACATTTGTTGTAGTTATGTTGTGTATTTTATAAGCATATTACACATGAGCAACCATAATCACTGATGCAAAGTGGGCTGTGGAAACAACTGTGTAGTAAAGAAATGAGATTTCAACACTGACTTTTTGACATGATTATGGTATTATTTTTATAACAAAAGTGCATTTTCTTTCACATTACTTTGTACATAATTACATTGTTTTTAGTTCAAATGTTGATTGCCAAAGATCTGACCATTCAACAGAAATAAAATTGGAAGACTGGGGGCAGAACTGCTAGCCTTTGGGAGCACACTTTGTGTTAAAAGTAAGTGAACTATGGTGGTTTAAATGGTAATCTCAGTGGATCATCCTGCAATAGTTCCCGTCTAATTGTGGAAGATAATATGTATCCAATATAAATAGTGTTTGAAAAAAGTCATAGCCAATCTAGTTCAGTTATCTCAATCCTCTCTCCTGAAAATGTTTTAATACTTTAGTGGAAGCAATTTAACATAAGCAGTTGAAAAACAAATCAGCCTGTATGTTGTATAATTTAAACCTTAACCTTATTTCTTATCATGTTTTGTTTTTTTTTCACTTCTAAACAGGAGTCAAAAATGCTTTCATTGAGTCCAGTATTGTGCTAGTGCTATAGTGGACAAACACAGAACAAATGCAATCCAATTCAAGGGGAAGTTTTTCCTTGCCAGGTGCTATTTTTGCCATTGACATTCAGCAAAATAACAAAATTTTACTATTTTTTTCCCCCCTCAGTATGGATTGGGTCTTTATGCTTTTTAACCACTTTTTTTCCTTCAGAAAATGATGCTTTGGTGCAAAAACGACTTCTTCTTCTTCTTTTTTTTTTTTTTTTTACTGGCAGTTATGTCACAGTGAGCCCAATGTTCTGCAAGGTTCAGTGTATAAGAACGATTTGATCCATTTGCAGCACAGCTGTCCACAACTTTAGTGTGTTCCGGTTCAAACTGTGCTAACACTGCTCAGTGTCATTGCTTCTCGTATGTAATTTTAGTTTGCTCTTTATGAACAGACTTTTCCTTCCATTTTTTTGAATGGTACTTTTGTTACATAGCC
This sequence comes from Hypsolebias antenori, assembly GCA_031762315.1. Lineage (NCBI taxonomy): Eukaryota > Metazoa > Chordata > Actinopteri > Cyprinodontiformes > Rivulidae > Hypsolebias > Hypsolebias antenori. Next base: position 10,907,002 of record JARVGS010001283.1, on the reverse strand, counting down.
ATTTCAAATTGTGTCCATCTTGCATCTATAAGTGACACACATGCCTTAATACGAATAATTTCCCTCTTGGTTGTTTTGCATTCAGTTTGTGTTTGAATGTAAATGTGTTCTAGGACAATATGGGCACAGTTAAATAAAATAGCATTTAATTCAATAATTATACTCATTAAACAGATAAATGAATCATTTAAAATAAATCTTATAATTTTATAAAGAGATGAGGCAGTGGGAAGTAGGGGTGCTTCAGCACCCCCTATAGGATGTTAGTCAGCTAAGACAACATGCATTGCCAGTGTGCATTTCGCTGTATACATTTGGTATTACAAAAATCCTCAAATGGCTATTTAGGGTCATACAAATTCACATATTTTCACAGCACCTTTCCGATTCAAACACATCCCTACGGTTGTGCAAGAGATTATCCTCAAAATATTGACAATGTAATTTGTTGAATTTGATTTTTTTTATCAGTTTGTGCTAACATTTATTAATCATATCTGTGCTTCTCTGAAACACGCAAGGAATGCTTTATGCGTGACAAATACTTGATCTAATGATGTCCTGCGTTAAATCAAGTGTTTGTATTTATGTCGTAATTTATGTTTTAAAAATTGATCATTAGCGTAGACAAAGTAAGACTGTTTTTTTGAAAAGCAAAGTGTATTTTCTGGGTTCATTTAATCATGCTGTATGTTACAAGCTGCTCTTTGTGTTTGTGTGGCAACAGGGCTACTGAATGTCTTTTTTTTTTTTTTCAACACTTCATTGTTCTTGTGCGATCTGAGCTTTTTTTTTTTTTTTTTTTTTGGTTTCAGAACGATTATTTTATAATAAACAAAACCCAAAAAGGTGTTTTATTTTGAAGGGAGGGAAAAAATAAGAACTTTGAAGCTTTTCTGTGAACAGAAAGTCACAGGTCTGTTTTATTTATTTACCTGATGTTGGACTGATTAAATCCACACTTGTCGTGATGGAACATACTGAAAGACTATGTGGTTAATAGTGAAAAAGCCAGTCAATAATGCTGTTTGTGTTGACTGTAATGCCTATATTGAGTATATATCATCAGCTAGCGTCAACCTGGAGGAAGATTTGAGGAGTACGTGAGCTGCTGTTACCTGGGAGCTGAGCGAACAGTAAACCTCTGTGAGGTTTTCATTGTCAACGCAGAGACACAATAAGGCAATTATCTACAATTCAAGGAAACTAATCTGTAAAACCTAGCATTGGTTTGGTAGACATTTTCTGTATAATTGTTTATTGATTCTCTTCTGCTAAGTAGAGTATGTAGATAAGATTGGCAGAAGACGTATTTTGCTAAATTTATACATTATAAATTAATTCTGTTCACAAATATGTCCTAGATGCTATTTATTTCATTACCAAGGTCACTTTAACCCACTTTCTCACTTTCTCATGAATCCACTGCCCCAAATCTTGTTTATTCAATAGAAATGCATTATAATATGGTATGTTGGATTTATTTCATCTAGATGAGACTATGTATGTAAAATGTCTTTTTATGATGGCTACTATATTTCTATAAAGTGATCATAAACTAGAAAGAGTGAGCTTCCTGAGGAGGGTTGGGGTTCTTAGAGTATGTTTGTCTTGTGTCAATGGACCTTTGCTTTTTATAAAATCTCAATCACAACTTGGCCTAAAGTATGACTGCTGCTGGTGTGTGGTTATACTGTAATAATGTCATTCTAATGTAGCTTCTTTTGCAGGTAAATTTAGGACTCGAAACTCACTGTACAACACTTGTGATGTTTGACAACTAAAATCCTATCACAATCAAAATTTGTTGAAATTTCTACAGGGTTTCTAATTTGGCTGGTTCATTCTATTTGGTTATTGAACATATGTTGTTTTTTTATTAACTTAATGTGAATATTGTCATTTTACACAAAAATGTAGAAAATGTGATAGAAAAGTAACTAAAAATGTAATCTGCATAAACTTCCATTATCAGTGTGTGACATGAGTTCTTAATTTTAGCCAGGAAGATATGACTTTATATGTATACCTTTGTTTTAAGTTGTAAAACTTCTTTCATTTTACAGAAAACCTCTCAAACAGTATGATAAATACATTGGTGCCAACCAGGGTTTTCTTTGTGGACATGCAGAATTTCTATGAATATAGTTTTTGTAAGGTTTTGTTAAAAAAAATATAAACTAATAAAAAAATGGGGGGTGGGTATTTGTTTTCCCTGTAATTGTATGTGTTAAGAGAACATGTGAATAAAATACTGTATTAAGGGGAATCTAAAAAGTACTATAGAAAAAAATACTGAATTATTTTCTTTTTAACACACTGTGAATAATTTAATTGTACAGTTTGCTGTATGGGTTAAAATGAAGTTTTAAATAAAAAAGTACAACCTCATACTTGAACACTGGTTCATCCTCTGATGTTTTGCATTAAGAACATTACAAGCTACTGTATAGAAATTACAGTTTTAGATTTATATCCATGTTTCTCATGAGTTTGACACATATACCCATTTAACAATGTCATAGTCATGCAACATTGATAATAACTTTGCATCTTGCAGACACCAGTAGCATTAGTTGGATGGATTAGCTTATGATGCTACATTGATCTCAAGATGGCCGCCAGGAAGTATGTTTGGGAGTGTCTCTGCAAACAATTAACTGCAAAGTGGACTTAACTTTGGGTAAACAGCTTCAAAAAAACAGCAAACTATTGAAAACTGAGTGGAGAAGAACACTGAGAAAGGAGGACAAAGAGGAGAGGAAGGGGGAGAAAGAAGGACAGAGAGAAATGTCCAAGCAGAAACACAAGCAATCTTCCAAACAAATGGAGGCATGTGCACAAAAACAAATGGAGAACAATCAAGAGGAGACAACAGAGGACGCTTCATCAGCTAAATCTACAGGTATGGCTGAAATACTCAAAGAACTGAGAGAATTTCGATCAGAAACAATAGTTAGTTTTGGATCATTAAAGGCAGAGTTAAATGTGCTACGTTCAGATTTCATGAGTATTAAAAAAAGAATGGATGAAGCTGAACAGAGAATTGCTGAGAGTGAAGATTATGAAATGAAAACCTCTAAAGTGCTTTTACATACCCTTCAAATACAAAAACAACTAGAACTAAGATGTGAGGAACTGGAAAGTCAAGCCAAGAGAAATAATATGAGAATCTACTCAGTGCCAGAAAACTGTGAAGAAAACAACATGATTGACTTTGTCAACAAACTGATCCATGAAAAACTGGAAGTAATGGACGAACTTCATGTGGAAAAGGCACATCGGATAGGGCCGAGGCCTGGACCTAAGGACCGGCCCAGAACTGTTCTGGTTCGGTTTCAGTCATATGCCATGAAACAAAAAGTGCTGCAAGCTGCATGGAGAGCAAAGACTGTACAAGTAAACGATCGAAGGATTTATTTTGATGAGGACTTTACAAGCTCAGTGTTTAAGGAACGTGCAAAATACAAAGATGTGCGCAAAGTACTTAATGAAAGAAAAATCAAGTCACAGATTTTATTTCCAGCTAGATTGAAAGTTTTTTGTGAGAACGGTAAAGTTAAGGTGTATAATGACCCTCAAGCTGCTGCGATTGGATTACGTGAGCTCGGAGTCAACATGGACATTCCAGAGAAGGAAATTGATCTAGAGTCAAAACTGAAGACTGCAGGATGCGAGACGGCCTGGACCCAAAGAAGGAGAGCCCCAGGTCATGAAATCAAGGATGGAGTTAAGGCCCTTCTTGAAAAACATAAGTGAATGAAGTTCCTTTTGAAGAAAGGAAGGAAGTTCCTTTTGAAAAAGAAAGAGACAAATGGAGGCAATACAACATGCAACAAGCAAACCAGTTTTGATAAGACATGGTGTTACAGAATTCAAAATACATGATTATGAAAACAACATTGATCCAGACAGTAATTTATTAGACAAAACTAACAATTGTAAAGATTGTACAGAAGAACAACTGAATCTTTCTGTGGACTTTGATAATTTTTCATTTATTCATTTTAACTGCAGAAGTCTCCATGCTAATTTTGACAAGATTAATGAATATCTGAAAACATTTAGAAATCACTATCAAGTAATAGCTTTATCTGAAACTTGGTTAAATGACAAATCTATAGATTTTGATATGGAAGGGTACAATCTGTTTTATACAAATCGAGTGAAGAACAAAGGTGGCGGTGTTGCACTGTATGTTCATAGTTCCTTGAGATGTGAAAAATTAGAATGTATGTCATTTGCCTTGGATGATGTGATGAAATGTGTTACTGTTGAAACAGAGATGGAGAAAGCAAGGAACATTATTGTAGCTTGCATACGTATATAGAACACCAGGCTCTAATATAGAATATTTTAGAGAAATATGTGAATATCTCCTGCATGGACTAAATGATAGGAAAACCTGGTTACTATGTGCAGATTTCAATAATGATTTATTAAAACAAGGAGAGCACAAAATGACCACAGATTTTGTTGATGCCAGTAGAAGTTTATATCCAGTGATTACTCAACCTACCAGAATCACTAGCACTACTGCAACATTGATTGATAATATTTTTACTAATGAAATTAGAAAGGCTATTTACAGTGAGGTCCTAATAAGTGACATAAGTGATCATTTACCTATATTCATAGTTCATGACAGTAAAATAAATAAAACTACTAAAGTTGATGAAATAAGGCAGGTTAGAGTCAGATCTGATGAAACAAAGAAATTCTGTAACGACCTGTTAAAGGAAAACTGGAGTGGAGTATAAGTGAAGGATGTGAATGTGGCATATGAAACATTTTTGCAAGTTTGTAAATCATTATATGACAAAAATTGCCCGATATTAGTTGTCACAAAAATAAAAATGTCAATGCAAAACCCTGGATGACCAAGGGACTGTTTAAATCTTGTAAAAAGAAAAATAAGTTATATAGAGATTTTGTTGGATTTCCAACTAAACTTAAAGAGATGAAATACAAGGCGTATAAAAACAAATTGGCAACATTAATAAGACAAGCTAAGAAAGATTACTACAATTTAAAGTTGTAAGAGCAGTGGAGATATGAAAAGAACATGGAAAATTATGAATAGTATTGTAAGACCCAATTATACTCATTGTCTTGAAAAACAGTTTTTAAGGGAGAAACAACCTTGACTGAAAAAATAAAAGTGGTGAATGAATTTAATTCATTTTTTGTAAATATAGGTCCAGGTTTGGCTTCTTCCATTAAGACCATTATGAGATTAACCTGCCTAAATAAAGGTTGAATTAATGAAAAAAAGACAAATTATATTCAGGGAGTGCAGGGTGGTAGTAGAATTTCACAGTCAATGTTTCTTAGAGCTATAAGTGAACATGAAATTTTAAATATAGTAAGAAAAAACTAAACTAAAACATCTGTTGATAGTGATAGAATTGATATGATGATTATAAAAAAAACTATTGACTTTATTATTAAACAATTTACTTATATTTGTAATTTGTTAGTCAAGAGTGGCATATTTCCAGAAAAAAAATTAATTAGACAAAGTAATTCCAATA
>JARVGS010001283.1:10828120-10850012 GCA_031762315.1 Hypsolebias antenori | reverse complement strand
GCGGCCCAAAGATAGTCTCTCTTGTGCAGGAGGTCAGCTAGTTCAGGAGTAAACCAGGGGCTGTCACGTCCCTTTATTCTGAACTGACGGAAAGGAGCGTGTTTGTTCACAAAATAAAAGTCAACAGAAGAGCAGGTGTAAAGAACCAAAATACTTGAGTTGAATGACGACCTTTAATATCAGAAGTAGCTATAATGTACATGTGATGTACCTGTAGTCCCCAATTTGACGTGTTCGTTTCAGTAACTGTTCAAAGGCCAACAATAGCCATAAAAACACCCCAATACATTGGACCAATACCACTTTTATGCTTGGTGATATAATTTCCTCTTGAACTGTGCAAGTAGTCAAATGAGAAAAAATGTCCATGTTCATAATAAAAGTGGTTTCTGAAGTTCACCCTCTCCCCCGATGATTTTTTTGAGGCAGTCATGGCCAAAGTGGTTCAAAATATCCTGATTCATGCTCAATGATCCAGGTAGAAAAATAACAAATGTCCTCTGGACTACAGAAACCACCAGAGCATCATAACTGGTTGACTCACTATGTGAAGGAGCTATTTACAAGACTGAGTTAGTCGTGGCTCCTCGGACTGATGAAGTAGTTTGGATGAAAGATGAAACGTTTCAACAAAAGGAAACCGTGCAGAGGACCTGACTGTTAGATTTTTCTACCTGGATTACTGAGCATTGGGTAATGTTTAAGTACTAACCCATTAACTAGATGATAGTGGTACTTGGTAAGTACTTCAACTGAAGTATTTGTACTTGGTCTGAGAAAAACTAGTATCGGGACAACTCATAGGTATATTCATTCATCCATTATCTTTACCCGGTTCTTCTTTTTCGGGTGGCAGGGGTGGTGTACATGTCCAGCACCACTGTGCAAGAGGCGGTACACCTTGAATAGGACTTAGATCCATAACTCTAGGTATATTTCTTTTGAAAATAAAGTGAAGAAGTATGTTTTGTGCGTATTTCTTTACAATCCATACTCCCTATTTTTGAAAGGGTGTGCTGGTGATTGGAAGGTTGCCGGTTCGACTCCCCGGACAGACAACATTAAAATGCGGGTGGAAAAGGTGAAGCAACCACGCCTGTCTCCATCCACATTTGCCCACTCTGGGCCCTTGAGCAAGGCCCTTAACCCCTACCATATATTCCCCCAGGTACCCTAGATGGCAGCTCTCTGCTCCACACTGTGGTAGCTCGTGGTTACATCAGGAAGGGCATCCGGCGTCAAAACAAATTGCCAAATCTTCGTGTGAGCCCGTTCACTGTGGCAAACCCTGAAGAAGAGATCAGCAAAAAAAATAACTTGACTCTCAAAAATTAATGAATGGGTCGAATACGTAATCTGCTTTTGTAGCTATGAAAAAGGGGGAATTCTCAGTTGGTTCCACTACACGTCACTTCCGGTTTTATTTTGAAAACTTCCACCCGGATGTAGTTACGCAATTATAAGTAGTACAAGCTAACGCTACGTTTTGGTCGTTAGAAAAGCATTGCCGTCTCTCTCTGTCCGTGTTTAAAAATGTAAGATAAATTAACCTTGACACAGTCGCGCTTTCCGTCAGTTATTGTCACAGAAACTTCAATGCTGACAGTAAGTTCAAAAGAGAGAGAAAAGAGGAAACGGCTAATTTTGCTAACAGACATTTTCATGCGCGTTTTCGTTTTACCATCGTTGTGCTCGTTTTGTCGTTGAATGGACATGTAGCTAAAGTATTTTTTCTTCTTTTTTGTTAAATATAACGACTTTTCCAGACTAATATCTGCTCCGACAGGGCGCTCGCAGCCTGTAGGCCTTCGTGTGTTTATTTTTTTTTCGTTTGAAACAGGGTCTTTAGTTTCTAACAGACAGAGGACCCAGATTAACGATAAGAGTTTTCGTTCATATTTTTTTTTAACTGTAGCGTTATAATGAGTTTCTTTAGTTTTGGTCAAAGTGCAGAAATTGATGTAGTCCTCAGTGACGCTGAAACGAGGAAGAAGGCTGAACACAAGAGCGAAGATGGAAAGAAAGACAAATACTTTCTTTTCTACGACGGCGAGACGGTCAGTGGGAAGGTGAATGTCACCCTGAAGAACCCAGGCAAGAGGCTGGAGCACCACGGCATCAAGATTGAGTTTGTTGGCCAAATAGGTGGGTTCAAACATCATCTACAGACACCAGTTATTCATACCACTCTATGGTTGATCAAAGAAACTTTAAACTTAGGTAATAACCCGCTTCAGGCATGAAAAGTTCCTGCTGGAAGCTTGTATGCACTGGAAACACCCACAGTCAAAATACTGTATGGCACAAAAGACAACTGAGACCTTGATGTTTTCTGTAATTTGTCTCTGAAATGCTATGTCTGCTCTCAGGTGGAGTTTAAACAGTTTACCACATTTTAAATTTAAAACAAGAGTATCAAACCTGAATTAATGAGACACTTTCCAGTAGCCACTGATTTAACAGGGCTTCTTGACATTGCTGGGTGGCTGGAAGTTTTCTTTTTGCCAAAAAAGTGATCATAACTTTAAATATGTGACCCATCAGATTGAACTGATGATCCATTATCTTCCATTTGTTCTGGAGTCAAATCGTGGGGGGGGGGGGTGGCATTAAGCATGGAGGCCCTGCCATCTTTTCACACAGCTCTTCTGGAAGGACTCCAAGACATTCCCAGGCCAACCAAGAGACGTACTGGTAGTCTCTCCAGCATGTCCTGGGTCTTCCCCTGGGTCTCCTCCCAGTTGAACATCCTGGAAGCACCTCACAAGGGAGCTGCCCAGGCAGCGTCCTTACCAGATGCTCAAACCACCTCAATTGGCTCCTCTCGAACTGAGGATCAGGTTGCAAAATGGTTGTAGAGATATAGACAGCAATAGTGGACTGGTAGAAAAATGTACAATATTTGCATTTTGTAATGAATGAATATAATATATATTTGGGTGCCTTGAATGAAATGTCCAAGATATAATCCTAACAAACGTTTTAAGCTCTTTTCTGAGCAGTGCCCACAAATAATGATAATTTAGAGCAGAAAAGCCTTATTATTATTTTTTTTTTTCTAAATTCCTTCCACTATTGCAAAAATTAAAGACTTTCCAGCTTGAAAATCTCATTTTACAAATTTGGATTGAGATTTTTTTCTTTCAAAGGTCAAGAAATACTCATAAAATAAGGAAAAAAAATAGGATTCAGACCTATTCTTGTGGGATTATCCTTTTTAGCAAAACTAATCGATCAATATCTCGGGAACTGTTCATGATGTCAGTATGATCTAGGTATGAGATGATTTCTTAAAAATTCAAGAATCTAATGTTCTTCCTTAGACCTGTCGCAATAAACAATAAATCAATTAATCACATGATAAATGAAAATTATCAACCTCATTTTCATTTATCAGCTTTATCATTTCTTCATGTCTCTCTCTTTCTACTAAAGACACTGGATGACAAAAGGCTCAACTGGTGTTCTTTATTGACCCCTCCCTTTCTCTTTTCTCTTTAAAATCTGTTTTAACCGTCCAAACTCGTGTTTTTGGATTGTTAAGACTAAGCAGCTAAACTGAGAAGCTAAGCTAACAGGCCAACCTCGGGGAAAAAAACCTTTGACAATAATTACTAAATACTGTATTGTCAAATTTCAATATTGTTTATAGCAATAATTTCTGAGACAAAATTTGTTATTGTGACAGGTCTATTCTTCGTGCATTTTTACTTAGCTTACGGTAATCTGTGGTTCAGTGTGATGGTCTCAGAGCATACGTTAATGAGGAAGTAGAGATTTCCAGCTGCTTAGAATATGAATCTAACAACAAAAAAAAGTTAAATAATAACAAAGTTAAGAAAATATTAAAAATGCTAGTGAGGGGGCTGCAGTTTTACACATTTTAGACCAGAATTAGGTCTTAAAAAACAAAGGTACAAGTCTAAATAATCCTTTATTTGTGTTCAACATTTTTAACTTTTCCTTTATCATTATTAGGAAAATAAGATTTACTTTTATAAGGTACAATTTTCACATCATGATTGGACTTTGAATCTAAAAGTATATAATAAAAAAGCTCGATTTAAATTGAAATAATGTATGTATTTGTTTTTATTTAAGCTTCTTTAACCACATTTTAAACACATGGTGCTATAAACACTTCAAGGCTTCAGTCAAATTAATTTTACAGCAAAACAACTACCGGTAACTAAATAAACCCCATTTTACTTTTTAGGAGACAGTATTTCAAGACTTGTAGTTTTTGCTTTTTGTTGGAGTTGCATTTAATGTGTTTGTTGTTCCAGGTGTCCCGTTTTTTATTTCCTGTCTCAGTCAGTCTCCACCATTGCTTATTAAATCTTTGAACATTAAACTGAACTGCAGGAATATTAAACACCACATTAAGGTTTTGGCAGTTTTTTAAATTTTATTATTTTTATTAAAGGGAAAACTGAAGCCATTTTTAAAGAAAGACCAGCAGTGCAGTTACTGGTATTAATGACCACCAGTTCTCTGTATATTTACTTCTTTCATCTTCTCATATTGGAGATATGTATTTAATTTTAGATAGCTAAGCTTATGTCCGTTCTGTCCAGATCCAACCTTGAAAAATGAGTCCATGTATTCATTACAACCCGGCTGGAATACTGTAACTCACTTTATGTTGGGGTCACTCGGGCTTCGCTTTCACGTCTCCAGCTCGTACAAAATGCTGCAGCTCGGCTTAACAGGAACCCACTGGTTTGAGCACATCTCACCGGTTCTGGCCTCCCTTCACTGGCTCCCTGTGCATGTCAGAATCAATTTTTAAACTCCCCTGCTGACGTTCAAGTGCATTAACGACCTTGCACCCTCATACCTCTCCGACATTCTTCATCTTTATGCTCCTTCTCGGGCTTTGAGATCATCGGACCAGCTGCTTTTGGTTGTACCAAAAACCAGGTTGAAGCTCAGAGGAGATGGAGTGTTTTCAGTGGTGGGCTCTAAGCTCTGGAACAATCTGTCCATCAACATTCAACAGGCCACCTCACTCTCTGCTTTTAAAACTCTCCTAAAAACTCACCTGTACTCTTTGACCTTTAACACAGGGTGATCAGATTTTGATTTAGTGTTTTTGATGCTGATTCTGTTTATGCTTTTTGTTTTATTCCTATTTAACTCAAGGTCATCAGATCTGATTTAATGTTTCATTGTTTCTGACTGAGTTTATGCCTTTTTTTGTTATTATTCTTTGACATTTGACACAGGTTGATCTGATTTAGTATTTCATTTCTAGTAATGTTTTGTGTTTTATATTTTTATTCCGTATACTGTAAATATCTTGTTACTTTTTATTTGATGATGTGATCTTTTTTTATTTAGCACTTTGGTAACAGTTTGTTTTAAATGTGCTCTATAAATAAATCTGATTGACTTGACTTAATTTTGAGGTATGTGGCCTTGACAAGTGTTAGTTTTATAATCCTTTGAGGACAGGTGCCTCAAATTAACTTGACTACTGAACAAAATTACAATTAAAGTACTGTACAGTGTTTATTAATGCTAAATACTTATTTTAAAAAAATCAGTTGTGGAGACACAATGGTAGCTGAGAGAAAGTGGTAGTCACAACAGCAAGATACCAGACCAGACCAGAGCAGCTTTATTTATAGAGCACTTTAAACACCCACAGGACCAGAGTGCTGTACACATAAAAAAACAATCATAAGATCAACAAGCATTTAGAAAAAATATTTTTTTCAGTTGAGTTAGAGAGGTTTGGTTGTAAAACAAATAAAGGTCACACAGATCAGCAGAGTTATGTAGGATTGTGACACGTTTGTGTTACTTCAGCTGAGGCACGTTTCCTTCTCTAAAATGTAGCTTTCAGCTGATTCTCAAACACATTTATTACTGAACGACACCTCAAGGGTCTGCTTTTTATTCCTCCCCAAAAAGATCTTCCAGTTGTTTTTGTTGCTGCATTAAAGTTAATTTTTATGACCTGGTGTTTAAATCAAGCTACAAACAAGAGTCACGTTTAATGAATGATTTTTAAAATTTATCACGCTGTAAACAAAATCATTCTTTAAGCAGTTCAAATAGTTTAAAACAAATCCCATTACAGAAAAATAAACCTCCTCTCATTAAATGTGTGTCATCATACATGTATTGGAGTCGCAGTCTACACATCCAAGATATGTATTCACACATATATATTTATATTTTGCACTTTTCAGATTGCTTTTGTAAATGATTTACGCATAAAGATACATTTTCCCCAAATCATCAAGTTAATGATCCAGTTATTAAACTAGAAAAACCAAAACTAATATTAAACTCAATGTTAAGCTTATATAAAGTTTCTGTTGTGACACGTTGGCCCTTTATAATGTGGAGAAAGTGTTGTGTATCGTGTCTTTTTATCTTTCTGGTACAAAAATCACATTTATCAGTAATATTATTTACACTTTGTCTTACAAACTTCTTTTTAACGGAGTTCTCAGCAACTCTTGAAATCAAGGAAAACCTGGAAAATGACTTTGACATTTTCCAGACAGGGAAATCTCAGGGAGCTGATCACTGATCTGCTGAATATAAGATGATCTTTCGGAGAATTTGATGTGTACGTGTATCATTGCTAGTAATTCTGGTATCATGGAGTCCATGTTCTGCTTCGACAGTGCTCATAGCACATGTGTCTTTTAGAATCTGATGTTAAACTATATAATAAATTATTTGGAAGGATTGCTGTGTGCATGTAACGTAGGCTGTAGTCTACTTCCTGTCCTCGCTGACTGTGTCTCAGCCCACCACCTAACGCGCCAAGCTTTGAGCGTTTTGTGTGACTGAAATATCTCCAGGAATTTCAGGATTTATTCAGGGAATACTCTGGGAATTTTGTTTACGTGAAATGCTGGGAACCCTGATTAGTGGGATGCATTTTAGGCAAAATCTCCACCCTTCACAGTTTTCTCTTCTTCACAACTTTGTCCCAGAGCTGTATTATGACCGAGGAAACCACCACGAATTTGTTTCTCTGGTGAAGGACCTTGCGAGACCTGGTGAAATAACCCAATCCCAGACCTACGACTTCGAGTTCACCCATGTTGAGAAACCCTACGAGTCCTACACGGGCCAGAACGTCAAGCTGAGGCAAGTTTGATCATTTACTTTACAGCCTCTTGAGTGTGTGTCACTCTTTAACCTGCTTGTCATGTGGGTGAATCTAAGATGAACATTTGAACCCTGGTTTTGTTTTACTCACACTCTGTAAGTATGACACTCATCACATCAAACCAGGAGTTATGACATATTTGGTCATTTTCAGATTCCTGGTTGTTTTAAGCTATGTTGTGATACCTCAGTCAGCCTGATATGAGCAGTTCCAGAAATATGGATTGATTTGTCTTGACCAAAATATGATTTATATATTTAAAAGTTGTTTGTCATTTTCAAAGCTGTTTAATTTTCTATTTTCCAAAACTGTTAAAACGTGTCCTATTTTGCAAAACAAGTCAAGCAATGTCTGTGAAACTGCCCGTAATATTAGGATGACTTAAACTCTGTTTTGATGTGATGGGTCACATATATGAATTAGATGCACATATCTGTTGAAGTTTTAATTTAATTCAGTTTATTTATATTGAGCTATAGTGCTACCAACATTGTCTCGGGACACGGTACAAAAACATCAAATGGTTTCCTCCCATAGTCCAAAAACATGCATGTTAGTCTGCCTTTAGGCCCAGGCCTCCCTTGCAAATGACATCTATAGTCTCAATGGGATTTGCCTGATTAAATATAGGTTATTAAATAAAAAATAAGATAAATACATGGTATGTCTTCCTGCATCATTATGAGATGAGACGTTTCTTAATTTTAATGATGTTGTGGAAACATCTTTCATGCTGAAGTTAAATAACATGTCCTGATCTGTTGTCCATCTCTTATGGCTCTAAAACAAACATGTAATCTGAGTAGCTGATTGTATTAATCGGGTTTCTTAGATGAATAAAACTGAGTATCATCATCATAACAAGGATATTTTATCCCGTGCTGTCTGATAATGTTTTCCAGGTATTTCCTTCGTGCCACGGTGATAAGGAGATTAAATGACATCACTAAAGAGATGGACATTGTAGTCCACACGCTGAGCACCTACCCTGAACTCAACTCCTCCATCAAGATGGAAGTTGGCATCGAGGACTGCCTCCACATTGAGTTTGAGTATAATAAATCCAAGTAAGACCCATCTGAACGATGTTATAAGTGCTTGACCAATAGTCGTTACTGCAGTTTGATTGTTTATGCTCAGTTTATTTAAATCGCAAGAAATGAAAGGAATGAAGATGTTTTCTTAAAGAATGGCACACTAGGGTTAAGTTTTAACAACTAGATGGAAAGCTATACGGTACAGCAGTCCCTCATTTATCCCGGATGTTAGGGACCACGCTCTACTGCGGTAAATGAAAACCTGCGAAGTAGGGAAGGTATACTGTTTATTGTAGTATTTATACTGTATACTGTATATTTTAAGGCTTCAGAAACCCTTCTCACACTCTTGCAATGTTCTAAACTCTTAAACCTATGTCAGTTTAAAAACATACTTGCAGTACTGTACTGTATATGTAGCTACTCAATTTTACTTACTGGGCTCTGAAGAACAGGAGCAGCTCGATTCGCTTCCGGTCCAACCCTGCAGCATCCCATAATCAACGTTCTAAACTCTTAATCCTACTAATTTTAACAACATACATATATGTAGCTGCTAGATTTTACTTACCAGCGTGTTCCCGGTCAGAGGTCTTCATCATTCAGTTGAAACGGATGAATAAAGTCCCATTAATCTTCAGATGGACCACCGGATCATCGGCCACGTGCATCTGTTCGTAGGTCCACGTGGGCAGGCTACCAGCTCAAGATTCACCGAAGGGTCTGGAGGTCTGGTTCTGCTCCTGTTCTGGTCCAGTTCGGTGGGTTCAGTGCGGCTTCTCTGCATCCGCTGGGCGCTGATCAGATCAGAACTTTCCCTCTGTTTTTTTCAGCAGAAGGAAATGGGGCTTCAGGGCATGGCCCGGTTGCCTTCTGGGACATGTGGTCATAATGAGCAGGAATACAGTGGATGATTATTGAGAGAAAACTACAAAGTAGCGGTGCCTGTGCGAAGTATTTTATTTTTGTCATCAACTTTTTCACAGCTACATGAGGACAGTGATGCACTATTACTGTACAGTCACAATCCTGTCTTGCTTTGTTTGTTTTTTTGTCCGATATATGGACTGTACGTCCACAAACCGCGATAGAGCGAGTCTGCGATAGTCGGACTACGAAATAGCTAGGGACTACTGTACTTTTATTGACTTTATTGAAAAGAACAAGTTTGCTCTCTCACTAATCAACATCGTTGTTCCTGTTTTTTTACTCGCCAACCCACGTTTTCTGTCAGGTACCATTTGAAGGATGTAATTGTGGGAAAAATCTACTTCCTGCTGGTGAGGATTAAAATAAAGCACATGGAGATCGACATCATCAAGCGCGAGACGACAGGCACCGGTCCGAGTGTCTACCACGAAAACGACACCATCGCGAAGTACGAGATCATGGACGGAGCGCCGGTCAGAGGTGAACGCCGCTCGTTTGTCACGACAAATAAAATCTACACCAGTTTGTTTTTTCGTTGACTGAGAGGTTCGTACCGCTCGTTTCACGTTTCAGGCGAGTCCATTCCCATCCGGTTGTTTCTGGCTGGTTACGATCTGACTCCCACCATGAGAGACATCAACAAGAAGTTCTCTGTGCGCTACTACCTGAACCTGGTGCTGATCGACGAGGAGGAGAGGCGCTACTTCAAACAGCAGGTACGAGACGCTTCATTCACAACGAGCTCCACAAAGGTGTAATTGTTGCACATACGATTTCAAAGGCAGCTCAACAAGACAAGGCAGCGATTAGCAAAAAAGGAAGTTATAAAACTTATCTTTTATAGTTTGATATTTTAAATTTGGTGTTATTAAACTGTTATTGTATTTAACGTTTGGAGGAGCAAACGCTGCCTGTACTTCCTGCTGACCTAAAATGAAGAACGTATTGACCTCAAAAACACATTTGTTCCACCACATGGGCACAGATTGATTTCCAAAATGGATCCACCACAGTCCATTAACTTTTGAACTCATGTCAACTAAAAACGCTCCATCTGATCAATATGAGCTGTTGGTGTGTTGGAGCTATGAGCTGAGATACAATCAGCAGGTGCTGCTAGAAGAAGAGATGATTGAACACTTTAAGAGCTCAGTATTTAGTTCAGACGGCTGATTAGTGACAGTATCCAGTTGCTGCCTGTGGCTCGGTTGTCTACTTTGGTCTGTGCTGCAGTGGATCCAAACTCCAGACCCTCAGGACCACAGCAGCTCCAGTCGGACACCGCTGCTGCGTGTTTTCGATGTCCGAACAGTCTCAGTCACGGTGACACGTTTGTCGTCACAGCTCCGCTCTCCCAGCAGCGTCCAGCGGCAGAACTGCTTTTAGTTGTCACTACAAATTTAAACGTATCTCGCCCTCGCTGAAGTCACAGCCAGTAAGTAGTTTAAGGCATAAAACACGAGACTGCATGGCAATAAAGGTTCACTTTTTTAAGGGTCGGAGGAGCCAACGGCAAATTAGTCCCGTTAGAATATTGAATGATTTTAGTTTCCAAAATGCAACATTTTGCTGCATTTCTTCTTGTGCCTACAAGCTGCTCAATAAGTTTGACTTGTGCAAATGTTAGCTGGGAAAAAAGCACACACCGTTTTTATTCCTGAAACAATTTATGGTTTTTGTTTGTACCTGAGAACTTACTCTTCATAGACTCGTTAGCTCCACAGTTGATGTATAGCGTCACAGGTAATACAGGTAGTCCTTGGTTTACGACGCAGTTCCGTTCCCATGGCGGCGGCGTAAACCGAATTTGACGTGTCGGAACATGCGTACAAACTGCACATATACAGTACTGTATTACCAAGTACTTAGCTTATCAGTACACTACATAATTATCAAAAAACACATACATTTGGGAGCCATGATGAAGGGAAAAATAGTTAATTTCTTACTGGGAGCTGCTGGTAATTTCTTCCTCCGTCTGTTAGCTCGTGCACCTCCATGCTTCGAGGTCCACAGCATTTACAGCAACGTCTGTTAGCATGTTAGCTCGTTGCTCAGCTGTAGCCTGTGTGCCTGTAAACCTCAGCTCAAAACAATAAGGTCTTCTGTATTTCCACGTGCGGTCCAGCGGTCCAGAGTTAGCATATTTAGCATATTAGCCCCTTCTGACCTCCTCTGCTCCTGCTCCGTCTGCCTGGGTCTGTAAGTTTCCACTGAGCGCGCGTCAAGCTCCCCCTCCCCTCCCTCTCCTGCTCCCTAAGTTTCGTTTCAGTACTGTATATTCTGGTGTAAAGGCGCATAAACCACGTAACTTGAAACAATGCTTTTCAATGGGAGGTGCATCATAACGGCGAAATGTCATAACTCAAGACTGTCGTAACCCGAGGACTACCTGTATATGTATACAGTAGTACCTCACTACTTCACTGTTGTTTTTCGTGGGTTCGCTACATCGCGGTTTTTCAAAGTAAGATTAGACATGACACAATTGGCTGATTGATGGATGAGCCATGGATTGTTTACTTAAAATACATTATTTTAAATGATTTTTCACCATGTGTGCAGCCCACAAGTGAAGGGGAAATCTCCCTCCTGCAGCCTGATCAGCTGATTTCCTTTTCTGCTAGCACACACATTTTTCCTGCATCGGCCCCTTTGCTGTCCAGATGCACCGACTGACTTTTGTCTTCCAACTTAAAATTCAAAGTATGTCACGTTGTAAAATCATCATCATAATCACAAAATATAAAAGTGTTAAAAGCTATTTTTTAACTATTTTAGAAATTCATGTTCAGTTGTTGAAGTGTAATTGATCAAGAAGTACATTTCTGCTACATTCATCAGAACTGTGTGAAGATTTCATCTCTTTGGTGTCCTGCTGCACTTCTCTTCTCTGCAGCTTAAATTTAAATACTGTAACATCTTGAACAATCCATGGATTACTTATTTAAAATGTCTATAGTATTTAAATTTTAATAGCTTTTTTTTTTTTTAAGGAGGGAGATTCGGAGTAACAGGTGATGAGTGAGTGTGATTGCAGCCTGGCACATGTCATGACAAAGTTTACTGAACTTGAACTGAACTTGAACTTGGACTATTGTATCCCTACTTTGCAGTTTTTCACGGGGTGAGCGTGGTCCCAAACACCCGCGACAAACGAGTATGCTTAAGATATTTGTGGTCAGCTGTGCTTCTGATAACACGCTTCGACCTGCCACTGAATCCGATCACGCATCCCATTCAATCCCTTGGCTGGCTGCAAAGTAAAATGATTCAATCCATCCAATAAGCTTTTCCCTTTCTTTTCATTTCTTTCATTTGAGCCTGGTTGTGTACTTCCATCCTGGGTCACTCAACCTCATTTCAAGTGGCTCTCCTTCAATCTATACTCTGGATTTCCTCTGTGGCTTCTCTTTTCAAAAAGTTCCAAAACTTGAGCATTAGGGTTGTGCAAAAACACAAAAGGAAATAAATCCTTGACAACAATAACAAAGACCAGTGCCGCAAAGAGGATTATTTGCAATAATGCCACAGCTTTGTTTGATCTTGATTGTTTCAAGATATTCTGTCAGTGTGCAAGATGAAGCAAGTCTGCAGGTGATGCAAGGAGTCCTGAACATTGCTCACTCGATTCGTTGAGTATACACATGCAATACTTTGTTAACTGCACCATGAAACATGTAGGAACTATCCTTCTTTTCTACATAACAAGAACCAGGAACGTCAGTGAGAAGAGACAGATTTAAAATGTGCATTAAGAATGTCATACACCACTCAGCCTCTACCGACAAGCATTAGACCAGTAGGCACACAAGTCTGAAGGGTAATGCTCACATTAAAGTCTGAACTTTAATTGTCACCATTCAACACTTTCCATGAAAAAGTAAAGTAAATGTTACTGTGAGGGTTGGATCCTGCCCCACTGAACTTCTTTCTACAAGGAGCAAATATCTAACGTCGATCACCAAACAAAAGCTCTTAGATCGGCCGTGTGATTATTGCCAGTTCAATTAAAAACTACAAATAAACTCATTTAGGGTGAGTGGCACTATTAACCTTGGTACAATTGAAAATCATTTCTGGAAAGTTAATCTTTTTGAATGTCATCTGGTCCTGATGGGACAATGAAAACGTTATGTGTCTGTATGGTAAGGGGCAGCTCGGACATATTTATTGATTTTCTATCTGCCAGGAGTGGGCCGAGGACTTGGTCGAGACTATGATGTTCATCACTGCTCAAAGACAATTATAGAGTGAGAACTTAAGGGTGGCAGAAGATAATCCTTTTACCAAGCTCCCCAAGAGCTTTCCAGTAGGTTGCTTGATTCAAGATATTGACTCCTTACCACTCCTGTCTGACCCTAAAATTACCTATTGATTTACCCTTTTGACAGTTGTTAGTTGGGATTGTAATCACAACGACCTACATTGTCATAAAAAAAGTACATGTAGTTCACCAGTAGCTGATGGTCTCTCCTTTATGTCAGTGATGCATTTCTGCTCCTGTAACGCAAGCACAACTAATCAATACATCTCCTACACAAATTCATTTTTTTTTTTTTTGCAGAAGTATAGCAGATTCACTCCACTGATCATATGAAAAAAAACTGTAATAATTTTAAAGCATTTCACAATAAGACTATTAGACTCATGAATCCCTAATCAGGATTATCACTGTGAAAAAAAAAAAAAAAAAAATATGTAATGCCACTTGATTGTTGATGTGTGCTGTTGACTATCCATGCTGCTGATCTCATGCTGCTGATTTATTTCATGCTGCTGCGTTCATTTGTACTCATCTGCTCACACAGACTCATGTTCGTGCTGCTGTTGTCCAGCATATTGCTTTTGTACTGCCGTATATTTTGTACTATAAGGTGCACCAGATTATAAGGTGCATTAAGTAAAACACAACAGTCAGATGTCAAACTTTATTCAACTCATTCACAATAACCACATAAAATTAGTTCGATGTCAGTAAGCACAACCAGAATTAATACATAAGGCTGATTATAAGGCTCACTGTCATTTTTTTAAAGAAAATTAAAGGATTTTAAGTGCACCTTATAGTTAGAAAAATATGATATTAGTGCTTAGCATTTTCTTAGTTTAGTGTATTTCTCATTTCATATCTTAGATCTTATTACTGTTTTTCTTTTATAATTTATGCTGTTGTTGGATGTAACTGGGACCCTGTGTACACAATTGTGTTCCACCACATGTACCACATGAGATGTGAATGACAATAAAGAGAACCTTGATCTTGACCTTGATAATGTTGTCAAAAGCCCAACAAAGTTCAGTCAGGTTCACCTGGACGGTTCCGTTATTTGTTGAGAAACGTCTCGTCCTTCATACAAAGAACTTCATCAATCTGAGGAGCCACAAACAAACTGTGTCCCACAAGCAACACACTCTAATAATGGACAAACCAGTTTGCTGGTGATAAGATGGTGTCTGGGGCATGCCCTCTCCCCCGTCGACTCCTACCAGGCAGCCACAGCCAAAGTGGTTCAAAACCTCAAGTTTCATGCTCAGTAACCCAGGTTAAAAAATTTTTTTAAATCCAACAAAGTTCAGTCAGGTCATCTGGACGGTTTTTTTTTTTATGTTTGATGATTTGACTGAACTTTGTTGGATTATTTTACCTGGATTGTTGAGGATGAACCTTGATGTTGTCAGAATAATTTCAGTGTGGCCTTTTATACCAACTTTTGACATGGCTCTGAGCACTGTGACAGTGTTTCAGCTCCAAATAGTTATAAAAACTTACAAGTCCTCAGTTTTAAAACTGAGGACTTGTGAGCTGAGTTATGCTCTTTGCCTCTTTGGTTCTGGGAAGCTCGCCTTATTTCTGGAAGTGGAACACGGTCAGCTTGATTCAGTTTGTGTGAATGGTGAGAGACAAACAGGTCTTTGTGGCAATTTCTCAAAAATGTTTTCAAACTCAGACATCTTAGGAAAAAACATTAAAAAATACGATTTGAAAAAAAAAAAATTCCATCCATCCATTATCCTTTACCCGCTTCTCCCTTTTTTGGGTCGCAGGGGCCACTGGTGCCCATATCCAGCAGTTGCTGTACAAGAGGTGGAGGACACCCTGAACAGATCTCCAGTCATCACAGCGACACATATAGACAAACGAGATAAACAACAATTCATTCTCTCACTCACACCAAAGGACACTTTAGAGTTACCAGTCAACCTAACATGCATGTTTTTGGTCTGTGCAAGGAAACTGGAGTACCCTGAGAAAACCCGTGCATGCACGGACAGAACATGCAAACTCCACCCAGAAATGTCCCTGGCTGGAATTTGACCTCGATGAGAGGCAGCAGTTCTACCAACTGTGCCACCGTGCTGCCTTTATTTGTTTATTTATTCATTTAAATAATCAATTAATTAAATTCAGCCTTTTTCTTGTTTAAAGTGGGGGGGAGGTAGTTGGGGATCCAATAAGGTTGTTGAAAACATTATTTTCAAAAATAAATGTTGGATATGGTGGGATTCAAATGCACAGAATAAAATATTAATAATGCTAATAATAAAATACTTGTAAGTTCATCATGCAGCCTTTAGTATTTTGGGTATTTTATATTAAGTTACTTCTTATACAGTTTTTCCCACTAATAATTTCTGCACTTTGATTATGACGCTTGGCTATTTTTAAGCCTTTTGCATAAGAAAATAAAATGCCAAATGAATGTTATTGGTCAAAACATTGGTCACTTGTCAGAAAAGACGTTGTCTATTGTTTGTACAGATTAGACAGTCGTCCAGGTTTGTTTTATTCTCAGATGGGGGCATAAAGACATTTAGAGATAATTTCAAGTCTTATCAATGCCAAAGAGGGGGAAAAAAAAAGAAATTGCTTGTAAAATTAGTTCATCAATGGAGCAGAGTTCTTGGAGAAATTCTTAAATGCCAGCTAAAAATAGTCTATTTTCTTCTGAATGTTATATTATGGAAGCAAATGGCAAACCAGGGTGATATTACTTGAGTTTAAAGCCTCTTCCAAGGTTGGTCAGTGCTTCTGATCAAGTATTACGTTAATTATATACACTAATAAGAGCGTGTGTGCATTTTACTGTCAACTACTTTTCATCTTGTACACATTGCTGCTGGTTTTAAAAAGCAGCTTCAGCTCGTGTTATCAGGTAAAGCTGCTGCTGGTGCATCATGGCAGCAGTTTCTAAAGAGACCTTGTAGAAATATGTGGCAGCTTTGACATTGCAGTCGGCTTTTACAGTCTGGAAATGAGAACAAGTCGGGCAGTAATAATAAAAAAATACAATAAAGCCGGTTCTTTGACACCTTAACAGATCTTTGACTATATTTGTGGTAAACTATATTCATTAAAATTATGAAACAACGTAAGAGTTAGGGAAAAATCTACATACTAAGTGGCTCATTAAAAGCTCTCTGTGTTTGTAAATATATATTAACTAAATATTCTATACAATTTTATGTTTGAATGTGACATGCATATCCTGAAAATTTAGAAAGTGGAACAAAACATCTTAATATTTAAGAATTTTAGCACAACATGCATGATTTTGTACATTTGGTCACATTGGCTTTTTTTTATGTTGCTCCTTTTACTTGGCATGGCTGAAGTGAAACAGGAAGTGACAATAAAGGGGAAGAACTCTTTTAAAGGGGCATTCCCTGGTCTTTGTTTGTACACTTTCTGACTCCGTCTCCCTGATAATCAAAATAATCTAAAGAAACATCAGATTATTCTGTGGTTCTGTGTTAGCCATTGCAGCAATGCTCTGTTCACATATAGGAATTCAACCTTTGACATCACTTCCTGTTTCTGCACATCTCAGCAACTGTTCATCTCAGTGGCGTGATTTTTTTATGCTGTTACTCTTATCTTTCCAATAATGCATTTGTATTTAGCATGAAAATGTTGATATCACAGGCACTTTAGGGTAAAAATGTTTACATATATTTTTAAGGTAATGCTTTAAACACTGTCAGCTTTATCAGAAAAAAAAGAAGTTTCCAAACCATAAGGAAGTGCTTATAAAATAGAAATGTTATTAATGTAAATTTTAATTTTGTTAAAAAAAAATACAAAGAATGACTATTTATGTTAACAGTTGTAACATTTGAGGCTGCCTCCGTATGATAACACATGCACACCCTCATTCCACTTGGAAGAAAGGTCATTCCTCTCTCCACAGCATTAAAGATTTATATTATTTTCCCATTTTCTGCAGTAAGATGCCTCTCAGCAAGCTATGAAAGCGTGTTTTCTCTCGCTGCTGGATCTTGTGTTTTTTAAATCCATTACTGCAGGCATTAGTTGAGTGTTTGCACTCTGCACCGAAGCTTTTGTGGTGTAATAAACTGTTAATTTTTCACTCCATCTGACAGAACGCCATTAAGCTCAGCTATAAAGTAAAGATTGCAAACAAAGTAAGACATTCATATAATAATCTGCTGCACAAGTTTGGTAATAATAATAATTATACCACTGGGAGGTAAAAGCCAAGCACACATTTCACAGTGCTGGTATTGTAATGTGTGACAATGGTAATGCACGGTTTACATGAAATTGGCTGTGGGAGTAAATGATGAGAGTTTCTGATGTGAGAAATTAACACCATCCATTGTAGGAGTGTATAAATTGTAACATAAAATTTTATATAATTATGGTATAAAGCTACACATTAGATCAATTACTTTCAGTCTTTTATTTTTTTGTTTGTTTGTTACTTTTGAAAAATAGCATTTTACACAAGCAAAGCCTTGATGTGTTACAGCCATTTAGTCTGAAAACAGAAGATTTTTTTTTTTCAGCTTTAAATCTTTAGAGTATAAAGAAAAGCTAGTTTGGAGATATCTGTCCATCTCCATCCATGGAGATTACAGCAATGACAGCTGTTGTAGCAAACAGCTTACAGCATATAGTAGCTTCTGAGATAGACATGATAAAATAAATTACCTGTGTGATGCCTGATGGCTTAAGAAAACCATTTAATTTTATTTAATTTTATATTTTTGGTCAATAACAAAACTGTTATCTGATTTGGGGGTGGGGGGGGTGGTGCTCTTTTAAAACCAAACATGTCTCATTTTAAACCATTGAAATTGTTCTGTACCAGAACTTGCAATATTGTCCAAGTTTTAAGTTAATCCTCCAGTTAAACGTATTTTAAGAATATAAACGTGTCTGTATGTTTGTGTTTTGGTGAACTGCACACAAGTCTGCATTTTACTGAAGACCTTGTTATGTTTTGCAGGTTAACCCAAGGTCACCAGTGCAATGAAAGGTTCTGGATGTGAAGAAGAGATTTGGCTGGCTAAAAAAAAAAAATAAAAAAAAATAAAATAAAATAAAATAATAAAAAAAGGACATGAAATAAGGGCACAAAATACAGTACCAAAAAAGTGAAAAAGAAATACTGCATAATATTTATAAGATCCCCCCCCCCCCCCAAAGGACACAAATACATAGTAGAATATAACAGTGCAATTAGGATGAATTTATTTTAATATTTCAAAGATAGTAATACTGTATAAGCTTAAATGCACAGGATATATATTGCACATAACACGCATATACTACACAGGTTGTGTGACTGGTTATTGCACAGGTAGTGAGTAACATTGACATTAATTGAATTATGATAGTAAGGTAGTGCCATACATGATATATGGCTTATATAGCATGATATTAGGTCTGTCACAATAACATTTTTTTTTGTGAGGTTATTTGTCTCAGAAATGATTGTGATAAATTATAATATTGTTTGAAATTCGACAAATATCAGCCATTATTGTCAAATTTAAGATGAAATTGTGTTAATATGTTTTGCATATACTGTAATCCCCTTTTTTGACCATCAGATTGCACTACAAAATTGTTTGAACTGAAGGTTGGAAAGTAAGGGAGCGAACAGCATGTCTCTTTAAGAAAAATGGGAGGGACGCCCCTTGATGTAACATGGTCTGTCTCTCTTCGGTTCTCAAAATGGTGAATGCTTGGTGTGATTTGAGCTCTTTAGCATAGCATTTTTCACACAAAACTTTTAATTAAAAAATAAAAACAAAAAAGCAGTAAACAAGTTCTCAGCTTCTTTTTGCAGAAAAAAAAAAAATTCCACAAAGGCACGGGTTTCAACCATGAATTTTGGAGCTTCGACAAGACTGAGTTTTTTTCTCAAGTTCGGTCTGCTAGCTTAGCTTCTCAGCTTAGCTCTCAGCTTATTTGTTTTTAACGATCCAAAAAACACAATTTTGAAAGGTTAAAATGGATTTCAAAGAGAAAAGAAAAAGGGAGGGGGTCAGTGAAAACCACCGGAGTTGAACCTTTTGTCAACCAGTGTCTTCAGAAAGAGAGAGACACTAAGAAACGATAAAACTGGTAAATGAAATAGATCTCATTTTCATTTATCATGCGATTAATTGATTTATTGTTTACTGTGACAGGTCTCCATGAGACATGACATACCTGTACACGTTTATTCCTTAGTTATGAATGGAACAGAAGATTGTCTTTCTGTACAACCCTGTTGCATGTTTTAGTTTAATTTTGCATAAGCAGGCCTTTATTATTATGTTTTATCCCATGTGCAATACAGTTCTCCTAGAAAGAACAAAGACAAAGGCCAAAGCATTTTCCAAGCGTTGTGAAATTGAACACAAAATTGTGGTTTAGGTGATGCCTTGCACTATACTTATTTCTCCTGTTTGCATACTCAGCCTGTGGAGATGAGGTTTAAAGGAAAGGCCTTATCAGAGTGTTCCAGGTCTGACACCTCCACTGGAGTGTCTATCTTCAGGAGTTAGGGTGGAAGGAAAAGTGAAGACTGGTGAAAAACGTTTGAACAGTGGCGAATCTGAGAAAACATATTTGTGAGGTGGACATTAATTTCCTGAATCACTAAGCACACAAATTTGTACAATTGGAATACATTTTTTGTGAAAAAAAAAAAAAAAAGTTTTAGCCTTTTTTCTTCCTCCCACATCTCGTGGTTGTGTCTCGTGAAAAGCAGTCCTGTCTAATAAATCAGCTAAACGGGCGCTTCCCACACCCAGCCGACAGGTGCACAGCTTTCTGAATTGGATTTCTAATTTGATTTGAAGTAATAACTCTGAAATAATACTCCAGATTAACACAGTTAAATGGGAGAAAAATAGTCCAGCAAAGTATCTCTAAAATAATAAAGTGAAAAATGATTATACAATATATCACCATCAAATCAAATAGAAGAGCCAAGTAGGGAGTCTCACACACACAAGACATAGATTTGTTTAAATAAGATCCTACTATGTTGGTGGAAATTTCCAGTTCCTTCCTCTTTTCTTCTCAGTTTTTTGTTCTGGTCCTACATTATAAAATGTGTAAAATACTAAAAACAACACGTCTGAGTTGGTTTTTGCCATGAACTTACCAGTTGTTTAAAATGCCTTAAAGGTCAAGGTTGACAGCTTCAGATTTGTTTGCAAGGTGTTCCAGGATACAGGAGCAGAGTAAGAGAAGGCCCTTTTGCCTAGTTCAGTCCGCACTGAGGGTACACTGCATGTAATTAAGTCCTGAGAGCGCATGTTACCTGCAAATGGATTTAAAAACAGAATATCTCCACTGTTGGTCTCACCAGGCTTTGCTGCAGCTAATTCTGGGTTTGAGCTCACCTCAGGTCTAGGTAGAGATCATGGCAATGTGTTAAAACCAACTGAACATGACCACAGGGCAGAGAATCAGACAACCCAATTGAAACTAGTGGACCATCCCAATAAAAATATTATCACCCCTCTATTGAACTGAATCACAGTGGGTCATTGAAAGGTATGCCTCATAAAGGTAAAGAAAACAACTGAGGATGAATCATGAAGATAAAAAAAAATCTACTTAAAACTATCAAAATAGTAGAAAAATACACAGAATAAAACAATACACAGCAAGTTCTGTAAATACGTTTTTTTTTTTTTTTTCCTTCTTCTTCTTCTTCTTTTGGCTGCTCTCTTTGTCAGGGGTCACCACTAAACTAACTCACCTGAAGACTTGGCAATTGTTTTTATGCCGGATGCCCTTCCTGATGCAACCACAGACCACCAAGCTACCACATCCCTCTGTGTGGAGCAGAGAGCTGCCAACCAGGGCACCCGGGGGAGCAGACGATGGGGGTTGAGGGCCTTGCTCAAGCGCTCAGAGTGAGGCAAATAAAGGTGGAGACAGGTTTGGGTGTTTCACCTTTCCCACCCACTTTTCTTGTTATTGTTTGTTTTGATTTTGTCGATTCAGGGAGTTGAACTGGCGAACTTCTGATCCCAGGCCCACCTTCTCCTACCTCTGCACCACCACTCCCCTATTTCACTAAATAAGTAATTTACATTATTTATTAGGAGGAACTACTTTGTGGGGCGAACAATTAGTTTTTATGGCTCCGCTCCATCTGCTCCTATGGACCGGCTGCCGCTGGGTTAGAAGAAGGAAAAATAGTTACCAACAAAACAGTTAAGAAGAAATTAACAAAAAATTGATGAGGGGAGAAGTATAGTTAGAAATAAAAACATACAAAACAGAATATTAATGAATGATGATGGACCAAATATTATTTTTACTTGAATGGCAAAGCTTTTACCACCATATTCTTCAGTGAGGGAGGATAAGTAGATTGATAATAACCAGTGCTATCTGACTGAGGAGTTTTGAAAATGACACAAAACAAGAAGTTGGTGCCAAAGTACCTAAAGTAATCTGATAACTCTCAATCAGGTCATCTGGACAGTTTCTTTTTAGTAGAAACGTTTCACCCTCACTCCAGAGGGC
>JARVGS010001283.1:10612388-10629039 GCA_031762315.1 Hypsolebias antenori | reverse complement strand
TTGAGCCTCGAGGACTCATTTACAAGAGAGACCTGGCTACAAACTAAGGATGATGACAGCAGCAACAGTAGATTTTCCTTGGACAATCAACAATAGACAATCCTAAGAGAGAATTTTTTTTTTTTAAACAACCATGGTCATGTAGTCTGAGTCCAGATTTACCCTGTTCCAGAGTGCTGGATGCATCAAGGTAAGAAGAGAAGCAGGTGAAGTGATGCACCCATCATGCCTAATGTCTAGTCATCAATGCAAGATCTTAGTGAAAAATTAATGCAACAATGGACGGAAATAGATCTTGTGACATTACAGAAGCTTATCAAAACAATGCCACAGCGAATGCATGCCGTAATCAAAGCTAAAGGTGGTCCAACAAAATATTAGTGTGTGACCCTTTTTTGGTGGCAACTTTTTTCTTGGCCAGGCAGTGTACATATATAAATGCATGATTTTTACAGTGTTTACATTGTAGTGTGTAGAGTGTAGTGTTTGGTCAGTAGCTATCTTGTTTCTGTTAAATCTACATTCAGTCACAATTTTCTCTTTCAACTAGCTATATTATGCACTAAAACGACAGAGAACTAACATGTATGCACTGCATATGGCTCCCTCTGCTGTTCACATAACTGAATGTTTTTTTAATACAGTATACTGTACAGTATTTTAATAATCAAGAAAGTGAGATAACATATTTATTCTGCACAGCTCTATGACTTGATGACCATGGCTTTCAAATACCAAGTGCTACTGTGTCCCCGGCCTAAAGACATCCTGCTGGTCTCCTTCAACCACATGGATGCAATCAAAGACTTTGTGAAAGATACAGCAGGCATTCTCAGTCAGGTTGATGAAACTTACCAACAGCTCATAGAGGTACAAAATATGGGGTTTTATCATCATAGATTTGACTGACATATTTTACTTGCCCTGTTTTTCAGCAGTGTACACAATTTTTTTTCTAATTAAAACAAACAAAACATAATTTTATAATTTTTCAATAAAAGGAACTGAAAACCTCAGTATGTTGTAGAAAGATTTTAAAAAATAAACCAGACTCATAGAGCAGGTGGTTCATTACTGGTCCTCGAATAAGATTTACAAAACTGTATTTCTTTGACCAGGAAGTCTATAAAATGTCAACAGAACAAGTCGTCTAATCCAGCTACACACTGTACATAATGTTACGGTAATGAGAAATGAGAAAATATTTTTGTGTGACTGTCTCAGAGAAAGAACATATCTGCACACATTTGCAAACAAAATGACTTTTTTTCAGCTGTATACACCCATGTCTAATGGTGAATTCCAACTGATCAGACAAATGCTTCTCATCTTCTTTCAAGACATGCATATAAGGGTCAGTTCAACTTTCATCATTAGTGTTAGTAAGATGATTTTTAAATTATCTTATTTTAGTATTTACTCATGACTTTCTTTTATTTCCTTCTTTTCTGACAGGTGTCTATTTTCCTAAAAGATAAAGTTCAGAACTCAAATGGCCGGTTTGTGCTTCCCACCAGTGGGCCTGTGCCTCCTGGAACACAGGTTCCTGGCTTAATAAGGTAATGCATTGATCTTAGCTCTCAGGTACTTTGTTTTAGTGTATTAGCTACACAACCAGAATACTAATATTATGCTAAGTTTGCCTCTCTGCAGCTAAGTGCATTAAAGAGGTTTTGTTGAACCAGCTTTAAACTTGTAATTTTAGACAAGTTGTATGTTAAACTTGAGTCATTGAAATAATGCATTTGCTCAAGTTTATCTTTGATCAGAACATTAGCTTAAACTTTATAGTTTAAGCCTCAACTTAAAAGAAATGAGTCTTTTTTTTTTGCATAGCCAAAATTTATTTTGTGTTAAAGCATGAGAGCGTTCTTATCTGAATTGTTGTTTTTTGTTTAATTTTAGGATTTTTAGCTGTACTGGTGAGGAGCTAACCAGGCTGCAGTTCAGCAATGGAGGAAACTACACTTCGGCACTTCGAGAAGGATCGTTTGAGATTTTTGGAGATCGGGTTACCAAACTTGGCACAAACATGTAAGAAAATGGCGGACGTGTTTTGCTATTTTTGTGCTCTGTTAGTTGATTGATTGTGACAGCCTAATGAGTTATGGTAATTATAGATAATTATCATCTAACCAAGATAATTTCAAAACACTTAATTAAAAACTGGGAACTGGTTTGAGTGCTGACATCACTCCCCATCTAAGAAGTTGGATAAATTGGTAATTATGCATAATTTTCTTTTATTGCTCTATGAATAACTTATAGAAGGTTTTAATAGCAAGTCTTTTGGGTAAACAAATTATTTTTGTCAGACCATGAAGTACTAAATTTGATTTATTCCCCATTATTTGTACTGCTTTGTAAATAAATGATGTTCTGGTTGTTTTAATGATCATTCTGACATGTGTTCATGTTTTTCTTGTCATCCTTCCATCCAGGTACAGCATTAGCCGCCCTGTTGAGACACACATGTCTGGCACGTCTAAAAATTCAGCTCAGCACACAAAGGTGAAATGTTGAATTTTAGAACATTAAAAAAACATTATAACAATTTCTAACAGGGGACTTCATGCAATGTTTACAGTACTTAGGATGTGTAGGTGTTGAAGGTTTCATTCTCTATTGTTCATTTTTCATCATCAGGAACGGGAACTAAGTCACAGCAATTTAAATAGCAATTTTGCTGAAGTGAACAAACCATTGTCTGTCAACAGGTCAGCGCTGCTCCGAACCCCCTGGCCAAAGAGGAACTAAATCTGTTGGCCAGGTTAATGGGAGGTCTAGAAGTTGAAAAAACAGGAAACACAGAATGTGGCTTTCGGGTAAATCTCTTTGCCACAGATGAAGAAGAAGAGTAAGTGTCCTAATAAGTGGTGCACCTGATTAAACTGAACTCTTACTATGGCCTAAGTGAAAAAAGAATTGCTTTGAAATGTATTTAAATGAAATAAAACACATATTTTTTACTCTTCTTTAATGATAGAGAAGCATTTATATCAAGACCTGATGAGCTTTCATATGGAATCATAAACATCCAAGCAACAAAGGTAAAAAAAAAAAAACTGTTTAGAAAAGAACGTGTCCAGTGTTTGTTTTATATTAGTTTGAATTTTACAACAGATTAAATGACAAAAAAGCTGATCCTGATAGGAACTGCATGCTAGTAGGATTAAAAACTATTTTTGAGATTGTGCCCTTCTCAAGAAAAGACAACGTTGTTTTAATCATGAGGCCCTTGGGACAGACTTATTTTACTCCCAAGTTCTCATAAATCTTATTCTGCTAAACTTAGCAAAGACTTTGAGGCATACATTAACACCAACATGTCAAGCTCAAAGACTACTTCTTACAAGCAACTCACAAGATTGGCGTGCAATGATTGATCTAGAATCTGGGGATTTACCTATTTAAAAGGATTTACTGTAATAGGATACAAGTCCTTGTGATTACCTCTTCGACTTAACTGGTTGATCATTTTTGTCTTTCAGGACCAGCAGACAAACGCAGAGTTGGCCAAGATCATGGGAGAATTCACAGAGTCTGAAGATCAATCTCCCAGCTCCAGCAGCAAAGGAGAAGACCTTTTATCTATGATGGACGGTCTGTGACCTGGTCGCCATGACAGAATGGCCCAAGAGGTTGAACACGGTGCGTCATTAAAAGTCTACACTACAGAGGATCAGTCTGTACCTGCAAATACCCCGCAGCAGGCTCCCACACAGCCGTAAGACTTTAATCTTGTGGGTTTTTAAGATGCTGATGATGACAGATGGCGATATACGGCTGCATTTTTATTAAAAAAACAACAACAAATGTGTTCAGACCTGAGATCCAAACTGTACTAAAGTTTCATTTTATGCTAGCTCTAAACTGAAAGTTTATTTCAGCAAGTTCTAGAGCAGGTGTATATCGCATGTATGTGGTATTAGCAAAACATCAACTGAAATAACACTTAAAAACACATTTTTTATTTACATATGTCATGTAAATTTGTGGATTTTGGGGAGTTCTAGCCCACATTTTCAAGATTCTGTATGTTTTTGTTCTGATCTCAGACATAACTTTACACATGGTGAAACAAGGAATTGTTAACTATTTATATTCTGATGAACAAGTGGGTAAACAGAAGGGTGGGAGTGTTGAAGAAAACCCAAGTGCTCTTCTTTTTTGTTTGAACTCCCTTAAATATTTATTTTAATAATAAATGTTTGCCCTTCACTTTGCATTTTTATTGTCAAAGACTACAAAAATTTAACAAACCTACCAGTACTTAAAAACAATCCCGTTACCCTGTGATGTAAAATAATGTTGAAATGAGGTTTAGAACTGCTACACTGTTGTAAAACAAAGCAAAGCAATATAAGAAACTGTAATATGTAAATATTTTATTGCAATTTTTATTTATTTTGTGAATAAGGAAATATTGCTATTGCTACTGATAAGTTATTGAATGTGTAATTTAGTATTTTCAGTAAATAAAGAACATTTTGAACTTCCATCCATCCATTATCTTTACATGCTTCTTACTTTTTGGGTCACTGGCACCTATGTCCAACCATCACTGTGCGAGAAGTGGAGGACACCCTGGACAGGTCTCCAGTCCATCACAGGGACACATAGAGACAAACGAGACAATCACTCTCACGCACACCTAGGGACAATTTATCATTCCAACTCAGCCTAACATGCATGTTTTTGGTCTGTGGAGAAAACCCATGCATGCACGAAGAGAACATGCAAACTCCACCCAGAAAGGCCTTCGACCTGGATCCAACCTCCAATGATTACCGGTATCTCCTTTATATTAAAATCCATCCACTGAAGTATTTTACTAATGTTACAAACACCAACATTATTGACCTGCTGCCTTCAGGTGCTAATTACCCAGAGGTTAAAAAATAAATAAATAAAATTGTACTTTGAAGTGTCCCAAGGCATGAGGAGAACATTCACACTGAAGCAACAACGTCAGCAGCTTCACCACAGTGCAGGTGTGAAGCTTGTTGTAGTTCCGGTGATCTAACAGAAGAGGACGCTGTCAGATTTTCTACAATAATGTAAGTGTTGTTGTTTTTTAATCAAAAATGTATTTTAATGGGACAGACTTGTAATAAAGTAAAAAGTGATTAAATGCCTTCTTTTGATCCATTTTTCTCTAATTCCATTTTCACAGTACTGCAGAGCTACAGAAATGCAGAAAAAACTGTTGTCACAACCAAACCAAATCACTAATAAAGGAACACATCCTTCAAGTTGTACCTACAGGGGAATCGCCATAGCAACAATAATTACTAACAGACACTATTTTGTGTTTTAAAAGCTTATGAGTCAAAGCAAGTGTGTCTGCACCTTTGCAGTCAGCCACACTGCACGAACTCTGTGCATACCGTGGCAGCAAACATGCTGAGACACTTCTCTGAACTGATCTGGGGCAGGAGAAGGAGGAGGAATCTGATGAGGTCTTCCAAATAATCTCACAAAAAGAAAGACTTGGTGCCCTGAGGACACAGCCCAATTACAAAACAAACAGAAACCAGAGCTCAGGCCAGGTATCCTGCAAAACCTATTCAATTTAGCACAAAAAAAAAAAAATGTTTGCATTGTGAAACTTTTCAAATGAAAGTTTAATTATTTTTTTTTAAGTACTGTAATTTAAACCCAAATATCATTTATGATTCTGCAATTTCTCGAAAATACATTCAAAGCATTCTCTCTTAAGGAGAGAGTTGTACTCGCCACCAAATCAATTAATTTACACAAGTAGACTCGGTTTGGCTCCTAACATGTCAGATGTTTTTCTCACAGACCCTGCATTTTCGAAATGACTCAATTTCCTCTTTAAAGAGACACTGAAAAGCCACAGTCTGATTGTGTTTTATGTGGCTGGGGGCATGTGCTCTGCTGAGTCAAGACAGGAAGACTTGTGCAACTCAAAATAAAGCTCTGCCATTTAAGTTGCCCTCTCAGTCTGTCAAATCTGCCCACTAGCTGGAAACTGGCAGCTGTGGGTGGAATTTAGGATTATTCAGTTAGACTAAATTAGCAATTTAGGTGGGCCTAGCAAAATGTCAGTCACTGTAAGGTGTGCTTGCAACGAAACTGAGGAGCAGAATGACTATGTGGTGAGTTCAGTCTGTTTTGTGTTGCAGAAACCTGCATAAAATCTGAGTAAATTCATTTTAATACTCGTTTAGAGCAATTTGAACACTTTCAATGATGTAATGTAATCAATCTGATAAAGTAACAGTTATGCTGTTTCACTGATTCATATAGTTTACCTGAATGAGAAGCAATATTATGTTTATCTCATTTAAAAAATGTTGCTGAATTTCTTTTAGCGAGCTGTCCAGGATGTACGGAGTGACTGCTGGAGAGAGGCACAAGCTGCCTGTGACCGGGAAAGAAACAAGTTTCAAAAAAGATGGATGAATTGTTGATTGATATTTCAAATATGAGCTTCAATTTCTTTTATTAAATTTTACAAAGGTCTTTTTTTTTCACTAAAGTCATAAAATGGAAAGTTTTGCAAAGTTTAAGCTTAAATTGCAAAATATTTTGATATTTTTAGTGATATGAAACAGGTTTTTGTCATGAATAGATTAAAAACCAGCAGGCCTCTGCAGGTGCAGGCTTGTAATCTCAACATGATAGCAAGATATTGAATCTGAGAAATGGACAAATTGACTAAAAGCATAAATAAATTTAGGTCATTTTGAGTTGTATTGTGGTTGTTGTGCAGTTTGTTGTGATTTTGAGTGTATCTTTAATTATTTCACTTTTTACAATCTTTGATTAATTTCCATCTGTTGGTGAAATTTGTTGTTTCATTGTAAAATGCCTACCAATCATTTTGAGTCTGTGCAGTTTTATGTCATAGTGAGTTTATGAACATTTGTTGTGGTTTGATTTACCTGCCTCCGACAGAAGGTCTCTGGAGCTGGACTAAGTTTTTTTTTTTTTTTTCATTCAACCTTTACCAACTATGTTAGTCTCAGGTTAGTCTCGCTGAGCCACGAGGACTCGTTTACAAGAGAGACCTGATTTAGACAGACATCATATGAAAATGTTAAAGTGTGAATTCACTGGCTTGACATAAATAAGACATTTGCGTTTAATATTTGCTTTCCCTCTCTGTGCATTTACAAATAGCCCTTTTATTCCAACTCGTTAAAATAACTTTCAAGTATTAAAAATTTACAACGCGACTACCATGATGTCATGGTTTCATTTAGCAACTTTTTATTATGCAAAGAATTTCATCATCGGGGCGGGACTGCGAAGGCCTGAGATCCGACGATTCTCATTGGTCGATCGCGGCTGTCAATCAACGTTGCTTGTGCGTCATTTCCGTTGTCAGGTGGCGCTGTCGCTGTGGAAAGATGCGATCAGCGGAGGCTTTTCCTTAATTGCTTATTTCTGTAATAGAGGCTAAACAACGCCGGGGAAGCCGGTCTTTGTGGTCTTTTCTGACTAAGCGAGAAGCTCCGTACACCCACCACGGCGTTCATCCAAGAAATGTCTGTGTTTTAAGGCGTCAACGCAGATTTTAACCGGCGGTTTTGGCTCGAGGTAAGCGAGGCTTCTCTGACACTGCTAACCAGCTGTAACGTTACCTACTTTTGTTTAAATGGCCTCCCCGGCTGCTCTCCTACAGACTCGAGCTTTGCGTTAGCTGGTGTCACTCGCCACCAATTCCATTTAAAACCTCTCGGGTACACGGTAGTACATTTAAAGTACACGTAATGTTGCTAACGGTTCCTTTTATGCGGTTTGCGCTGGAAGCCCAACTCCCCGTGTGTGTCCCTTTGTGTGACTACTCTCGAAGCTGTTAGCCGACGAGTTGAATTAGCTCCACTGTCGTAACAAGGCGACAAACTGTGATCAAAAAATGGTGTCAAGTCAGTAGTTCGCGCACACGGTGGTGCAGTGGTTGCAGCGTTTGTAAAGACCAAAGCTTTCTGCTGAGGCATAAATTAATGATACATTTTGCGGCTTGAACCGCTTGTGTCCAAGTTGCAAGGCGTAATGTCAGCGTTTTTATGACGCCACGAGTTCGCTCTGCTCGCTGCCAGAACAGTGTCCAGGTGTTGTTGACGCACTGACAGCCTGCGTTTTCAAATGTTTTCGTTTGCTTGGCAGCGTGACCTTGTGTCCAAAGCGTGGCCGTGTGGTCAAGGGCGTTCTGATACAGTGCATCTAGTTACCTGCAGGAGTTTCTTTCCAATTTTTTTTTTTTTAAACATTTTATTTTTAATCCACTTGTGGATTCATTAGTTCACCTGTTTAGAAATGTATTTTCCACCCCAAGTGCTGTTTGGATAATTTTCATTTGCCTTGCTGCTTCCACCCCTTGATATTTTATTGTATTTTTATTGTATTTTTATGTTTTTGCAGGCAATCCTCTCTGTCTTGCAGAGCCAGACAAATGGCACGAAGTCTGGTTGGGTGGATCTTGAGACACCTACGTGGTTGTTTTGTTCTGATACTATTTAAAGGCGCCCACATTTCTCGTGGGCACTGGCAAAGCGTGTCTCTGCTCCTTTTTTTTTTCTCGTGTGATATGATTCAGAGGCTTTATCTGTTCTCGTCCTCCCTCCAGTACAGTCGGAGAGGCAGTCTTGCTTGTCAGACCAGTGGCTGTGCAGAGACACACAGCAGTGTCAGAAAACGATAGCTGTGCGCTGTCATCAAGCTGATGTCATTTAGGTCAGTGTGCAGTCGTTGGTTACATCGACCTTTGGCTTTTTTTACATTTGTTTGGGGTCGGCTGCCAACACTGAAGCTGGTTTTTGCTCGGTAGATGAATAGCCTTGGGTTTGTTTGCTGTATGTTTGTATCATTTTATGTGAATGAGTCAGTCAAGCTGCCTTCCGTGCACTGAGCTAACAATCTAGACATGTTTTTTCTGGCGGCACGATAAGCCACACGATCCGTGTCAAGAACCCTATTCCCCCAACCAGGAGCTTCATGAATTGCATTGCCTGATTATCCACCTCTCTGTATCCTCTGGAGTGAGACACCCTCTTACTATTTGCAGCATGACTTTGTGTCACTCTGCCTTGTGCCATTAATGCTGTCAGAAAACCTCAACTCATCAGACTCAGTGGGTGATGACTAGCGGAGATGGAGACAGATGGGCGAGAGACACGATGATGACACTGTCTGCTGTCTGGGATCACAAAAAGCCTTGTGGAAGTGAGAATTCATACTAGCCCTCACTGGCTGCCAACTGTCCTGCCTATTCTGTTCCCAAAAGTGCCAACTGGCGAGCCGCACATGACTGATTTTGCAACAGGGACGTTGTTTATTGATTTAAAAACGAAATAGTCAGTTACATTTTAAGATACCGGTGCTATCGATATATTTTTCCAAATGTTAGTGAATATTCTTCATTTTATGCTTTGCTAGTGGGATTTAATGATTTGCACAATTTTTATCACCAGAATAAAAATATGCACGCTTCAGCTATCCCACGGTTTTAGATGTGTCCCTTTTTAATGTTTTCATTGTACTTTCATGATTCTATAAACTGAGCATTTAGGTATTTAAGCCCATTGAAAACTTGGGATGGCAGCAGAATGAATCATTCCTCTCAGTTCGTGGCTCTACTTCCCTATTACGGGAAACAGATGGCATTTCATCACATAGGAACTTGGTATCAGTAAACAGCATACCTCTCACTCTGATTTCTGTGAGGTAAATTGCATCTCTCGCATCAGTTCAAGTAGTGCATTTACTGACAATGTGTCACGCTGTCACTGGTTCTTCTGGCACGCAAGTGTACTTTCTCATAGTGCATCGGCTTTGTATTTTTACGTTTCACCCTTTTTAAAACGTATTCCCTTTCAGAGTAAGGTCTGCAGAGTGATAAGCTGGCTGCACAAATTCTGTGCAGATTTTCAGATAAAACATGCAGATTAAGAGTCCCAATGGTTTTCTAAACCCATGTCCACTGATTTGGGGAAAGCTAAGGATTAAAGATTTAAATCTAAAGGCTTCTGTTTAGCAAATCTTGTCCTTGTGCCACTGGTTTGCATGCGAGTGTGCTCATTTTGAATTAGATTGTGTCCCTTACACGTAGCCTGTCGGTGAGATTGAATCTTTGGTGTTACCATTGACACCAGCAGCCATTATTCTAAATGGAACTGTAATGGCCTCACATTAACGCAGAGGTGTGTAAATGTGAGGGGAGGGATCTTTAAAATGGGCTGGGTGGAGCTGCCCTGAACTTTACCTCCTTTCTCCTCTGTTCTCTGATCACTATCTCCACAACCTTGTTTGTCCTGGTCTTGATTCCAGATTGTCAATTGTCCTTTTTTTTGGGTCAAGAATTTAGATTTAGTCTTTCCAGTCATGTGATGTCTGCTTTCCCTTTTTACTTGACTATCTTTATCACATGAACTAATCGGATTTGTTTCCCTGTAGAGCTCCAGGATGTCCAAACGACGCTCTTCAGAGAGGGGAGCTGGAGAGACATCAGGCAGGGCCAGCAAGCTGCACTGTCCTGGGATATCTGGCAGTAACGCCAAGAGAGCCGGTCCATTCGTTCTTGGTATGAAATCTATTTCTTTTGCCCATCAATTTACCAGTGAAGTTTTATATATAATATTTAGAATAAAATGCATGTGTTCATACATTTTTTTGTCGATGATAACCTAAGTCATGTGCGTTGTTACCATGTGTAATCTGTACTGGAGTTCAGTATATTTGGGAAAACCTTGTGTGAGATACAGAATGCTTATGCGAGTATATTGTAGCACGCTTGAGACAAGAATTTGAAGAATTTGGCTGATCCCCATTACACTGGCCAGAAAAGGTCTGTGTTAGGGCGAGTTTTATTTATTTATTTTCCTCTGCTCTGGAAATGATTTTTTCTTTCTCGTCGTTTGAAATGTGTTTGTTTCTGCACCAAAACTATTAACTATTTGCATTGCATGGTGCAAAAAAAAAAAAAAAAAAAAAATCTAACGTTGCACATGTGGTGTTAATGGTTAAATGCACATGCAGTCTTTAAATGAGCGGTGAGAGCACATGCTCAGGCATTCAGACGGCCTTTTGGTCAAGCAGCTGTTCCTTCTCTTTCCCCTGCAGGACCTCGCCTGGGCAATTCACCGGTGCCGAGCATAGTTCAGTGTTTGGCCAGAAAAGATGGCACAGATGACTTCTATCAGCTCAAAGTAAGTCCATCAGGATCAGCACATTGTTTAGTTTTGCTTGCTTATTCACATAATAAATAAAAAAAAAAACATTTAAATCAAGCAAGTTGGTCAAAACAAAAGCTATACTATCCCATTGGACTTTTGAACCTTTGACCTTTTTCAGCGTAAATTTTATTGCCCCTCTTTCTAGTCTGGCACAAACAGAACATTAGCCAGACCATGTCTTTGCTGGGATTTGCCACTGTCTTTTCACAGCCCTCTAAAGCAATAGTAGGAGAGAAAGGAACAGAAGAAACTAGTTTACACGAAATGTAACTACGGAGCTCACATTGAGATACAGTTCATTTCTGCTTTTCCGTGTCCACACCATTTTTTCACTTGATTATTTTCAGATATAGCTCATGTTGTCATGAAAAATAATTTAAGATGACCTGTATAGCACATAAAACTTTTTAGTCCTTTGTTTAAATCTTTTTTTTTTTCCTTGTGATCTAATGTTTGCTCTGTCGTCAGATCCTGACACTGGAGGAGCGAGTAGACTCTGCAGGAGAGACTCAGGAGGAGAGACAGGGGAAGATGCTGCTGCACACAGAATATTCTCTGCTTTCACTGTTGCACAACCAGGATGGAGTGGTGCACCATCATGGCCTCTTCCAAGTGAGTGGATATTTGCAAGATATTGTTAAGAAAATAATATTGTGGGTTTAAAAAAAGAGCATTTCATTGTTTTTGGTGCGTTACTCGATACGGTGAGGGCGAAAATTTTGTGCAACTGAGATTGAGATGGGAATGGAAGTTTGTCGCTTAATTTTCACTTTCGAGTAAATTTTCACTGCGCTCGTACAAGAAACGGCACGATCTCATCAGCTGAGTGTTAGTCATGCCCGCTGCTTGACTAACAGAAATGTGGATGTATCATTAAAAGCTATATTTATCTGCAGACATTCTTTGTTCACATCCTCATCCATTCATAATGAAGCCCCCCCCCCTCCACTTGCCATCCCATCTGCCTTCTGTAACTTTGTTATTGTTCCATCATCCCTCTCACCCTGTATTTCATTCACATCCTGTCCATTTCACTCTGTTGGTGCTCTCAGAATAGCACCATTGAGCCATGCAGCCTGAATCACTTAGGCTTGCAGTATTGATTAGAATCTTATATTGGAGCTACATGGTCAGGGAACCAGTTCATATTGTTTTCTTTCAGAGGTGCTCGCTACAGCTAAGAAAAAAAAACATCAACTGATGTAAAAAGTCAGTACAGAAAGTGGGGACTCTGAATTTAAACAGCAGAAATTACCCTTTTCATCTTTGTATAAACCACTCACTGTGGTCGGTCAAGTCTTCTCATGTTAGCTACCGGTACATGCAGGCTGTTGAATGACGGCCACCGTCCTTGAATCTGTCTTTCTTATGTGGAAAAGTTTGCTTGATCCTTTAGTTCAGAGAACAAATCCACTCTGATGTATTTGTGGACGCCTCACAAGTTATCAAATGGATATTGACAGAAAGTGCATCTAAACTGCACAAATGATTCTGTCCTTTTGAAATGTGCTTCACACCCTTCATTCTGTTTGTTTTTCACCAGGATCGAGCCTATGAAATAGTGGAAGACATGGAGGCCAACAAAGTTCGCAAAATGAAGAAGCGGATTTGCCTTGTACTAGACTGCCTGTGTGCGCACGATTTCAGTGACAAGACGACAGATCTGATTAATCTCCAGCATTATGTCATAAAGGAGAAACGACTGAGCGAGCGTGAAGCCATCATCATTTTCTACGATGTGGTGCGTGTGGTGGAGGCCCTTCATAAAGTAAGTCAGAGGTGCACGTTGATGGACTAGTCTAAGAAAACTCCTCCTTAGCAAGGTGATAGGTCTGCTTCAGTTCAGTTTTTCCTCAATGGAGAAAGCTTTCTACAGAGTTTAACTGAAGGCGAAAATGCTTTTGTTATTGTTTGTTGGTTCCACATTTTTCAGATTACTCATTTCCCAAGCTCGTGTGCCACTCCCAGAAACGAACTTATTGTACCAGTGATTCACTGAGCGCAACGTGATCATATTTTCTGTTTTCCTTCTCTTTTTCCCGTCCGCAGAAAAACATTGTGCATAGAGACCTCAAGCTGGGAAACATGGTGCTGAACAAACGGTAAGACTGCGTTCAGTTCTTGGTCTGGTCTGGTCTGGTCTTGTCAGTCAGCTCACTAGTGAATAATCACCTTTTTTGCAAGATCTGGCATTTTAGTCTGCACAGTAATATGCAAGATGCCTCAGTGGCCCCAGCAACCTGTATCCAGTGATCATTAAGCTTTAAACTCAGGCAGAGGTCACATTCTTCAGCAAAGAGTGAGACTACTCGCAGGGACCTACAGGCCTCTTGTCTGAGGCTGTCAGTGAGTTGAGAAATTATAAATCATTTATTCCCCACGGTTGGGTGTTTGAAAATGAACTCTGGTGCTAAACAGAACAAAGAGCAAGTCTCTTCTTTGATCTTAGTGGAAAAGTGTTTGGGTTTGGGATGTTAGTTATACGGTTATACAATCCACACAAGACCCTGCTGAGTCCACCACAGGTGGTGCTACAGCTCAGATGGAACATGCACAACCAGGAAACAACTCATTTGTAAACTCTTTCCAGTTAGTCCCTCACTTATTGCGGGGTTACTTTCCAGACACCCCCTGCGGTAGTTGAAAATCCATGAAGTAGGGACATTATATTTATTTAAATATATATAAATATATATTAAGACTTTATAAACCCTTCCCACACTCTTGCAATGTTCTTAACAATGTTTTAAACTATTAAACCTATGTAATTTTAATATGCGTACATTTACTTTACAGTACTGCAAAATTTTATATGGGAGTGAAGATATTACTACAACTTGAAGGATGAGTTCAGCTTCAGGATTATTTGCAACTTTCCTGCCTGTTCTGTGAGTTTAATAGATTGATCGTTACTTCTGACGTTGCGTTGCCAAACTATTTTTACCACATCGATTTCTCTGCGTTTGCTCCCTCCACCGCTGCTCTTTGAATTTCAGCAGAAAGTAGCAGCTGGTAGCACTGTTGGCTTCTGGGCAGTGTAGTCCTTTTGACTTGCGTTACAGTGGAGGCTTATTGGGAAAATAAAACTACAAAATGGCGGCGCCTATCCAAAGTTTTGTTTTTTCTCCTGTTGGTTGGTTGCCACTCCCGTCCATTCCCATTAACTTTTTTCCCAATCGTGAGTAATATTAAAGTTGACCGTTGTGTGTCGTGTACAATCTTATGTTGAAAATCTGCAAAAGAGTGAGTCCGTGAAAGTCAAACCACGACGTATTGAGACACTACTGCACATCAAGTATTGGTCTATGAAAGAGATTGTGTGTGTATTTAAGAAGTAAAGATAAAAATTGAAAATTAGAATAAAATTACTGAGATTTTGCATTAGGAAAAAAAAATGTTGGTTCAAAAAAAGTGTTCAGCCATGGAGGCACTTTCCAGCCAACCAAAGGTAGTCATTCTGATGGACTAGATGACTAAATCTGATACACGCACATACACACTGTTCCTATGCTCACTATAGCTTGAATTATATCAAGCCTACACTATAGTCTACACAGGAGGCCCCGTGCCATTTGAGGCCTTTCTACTTGCATTTTGCTTTGTCTGTGTTCTGCATTTGCACTTTAAAAAATACTAGTTGTTTTCCATTGTGTTTAGATTCTTTGTACACATCTAACAATGCTGACAAATCAACAGTGCAGATTACGTTGGATTTGTAATTAATAAATATTGCCATACTGAAGTTGGTTCAACTACAAACATAAATGTGATGACATTTTTGTTTCACTATTTACACATATTAGTGA
This sequence comes from Hypsolebias antenori, assembly GCA_031762315.1. Classification (NCBI taxonomy): domain Eukaryota; kingdom Metazoa; phylum Chordata; class Actinopteri; order Cyprinodontiformes; family Rivulidae; genus Hypsolebias; species Hypsolebias antenori. The sequence continues at coordinate 10,614,026 of JARVGS010001283.1, read as the reverse complement.
TATGTGTGCTGGCAGTTTAAAGCTTTACTCAGTATTTTTGCTACCGGATATAAAGTGATAATAGTCGTGTTTTTTTCTATAAAAGCTCGTCTGTTTTTTTGCCCTCCACATGATTTAAATGTCTGAGTATGTGCATTTAATGTCACCCCCACTGGCACTTTTTTTTTGCCTTTTTTATTGCATATACACTCAGATTCTTGTGCATCAGCAGCCTGAACCCCCACTACCAGCAGCAGTAAAAGCAGTAGTGGCAGTGGTGATGAAATAGGAGAGTGTTTTGGCCAGGGGATGAGCGTGGTGGGGAGACGATCAGACGAGCAGAACACTCCGTCCCAGCTGGAGACAAAGGAGAGGCATGCCAAAGGCCCAATAGCTTCGAGCTGACTCACTGTAGTGCAAGTCACACACATGCACATTCACACAGATAGTCCTAACATTTATTTACCCTATGCTCTTTTCCTCTCTTTCGTTTTTCATGCAGTCCCATTCCTGCTGAAACTTTTTTTTTTTTTGTGGGGGTAGTCGCTACACGCTGCACTTTTATGACTCCTTGTTATCCCAGTCCAGATGTGTGCAAGTGTACAGTCACTGTGGCGAATTGTAGTCAACCTAGAGGCATACTGATTCATAACCCCGCACTTTTCCTATGCCGATTGTCAAACATTCTGGGGAAAACACCAGTGCAACAAAGCTCAACCATTTATGCAAGAAAGACAGGATTTTCTCTAAAAAAAAAAAAAAAAAAAAGCCGCTGTTCCAAAAACAGGATGCCATAAATCAATCAGTCATTGGCAATTTATTTTGAGGTAACATGACTTGCTATTTTTAATTGTTATATATTAAGAGCCTTATATGAATGTTTGCTGCCTAGAGGTGTTTACTCTGACACTTTAATAACCTATGGGTTATTTAAGCCCTTCAAATCACATTTCCCTCACTGTTCTGAGAAACAATATTTGCTGGTTTATGAAGAGATTGCCCCGAGTTTAACCTCTCTTCTCGTCAGCTGGTGTATTTTTATTGTGGGGCGGAAAGGAGAAGTCACCGGGGGTGTTTGGTTCTCTGGTTTCCTGGCTTACCCGGAGTCATGTGACCAGGAAGCAGAGACGGTGTGGTCTCTCTGCAGTCCTCGGGGAGTCTTGCCTCACGAGGCAAATATGCAGTTTCATTTATCCAATCTCCGGTGCAAAAATAGAAGCCTGGGTCGTGATGCACACAGACAAAAGAACAGACTCCTTCATGAAGGAAGCTTTTATGTGGAGGGTCCTTGAAGCATCACGCCTCCTTCTGTTGGCTGATCCTCGTGCAGCTCACAAGGCCACTGCATGGTTACAATAGTCATTAAACAGGGTTGGCTACACAAGAAACTGGACGATCTGCAGGGAGGGTTGAGATTGGAGCATTTTGTTGAAGAGAGAGCATTTAACAGGAATTGGCTCCAGAGGTAAAGGAAGCAGTGAATATATGCTGGACCAGGGTGTGAAAGTGAGAGAGAATACAGGAAGCTGTTGACCTTAGGTTTTTTTAAGAAAGTGGATGTGGGCCAAAAGTGTGATGCAGAGAGGACCGTGTGTGTGTGTGTGTGTGTGTGTGTGTGTGTGTGTGTGTGTGTGTGTGTGTGTGTGTGTGTGTGTGTGT
>JARVGS010001283.1:10535359-10547567 GCA_031762315.1 Hypsolebias antenori | reverse complement strand
TACTATTTTGCACTTGTACTACTATTTCTTCTTTACAGTTTTTCACTTGTCGCAGGACTTCAGGGTACGGATCCCTCGCGATAAACGAGGGACTACAGTATTTTGTATTAAACAATCACATAAAATCTGAGCAAAATACTTTAAAATTTGTGGTTGTAATATGACAAAAGCTGAAAAGTTCAAGGTGCACAAGGAAGTTTTCAAGGCACTGTATGTGATTACCGATCACAGTGCTCAGTCTTCTACTCTATAACAAAAAAAAGAATGAAGCATCTTCCAAACCTATTAAACAAAGCTCCTTTTTATGTTACTTTCTGCAGATTTTCTCTGTTTGAGTAAATCAGTGTGTTTCAGGTTACATTTACCTGGTCAGCAAGAGTTTGAGGTGAGGAGTAGCCGATTCTACAGCCATGAGAAATACACAGAAGTTCAGCACAAAGCTCGAGCACATGAGCAAGAGGGAGGTAGCCGATGTACGTATCGTCCTCGCTGTAAACAGAGACAGTGTCAAAAAAAGCCACTCTGACAGGAAGTACAGAATGGCTGTGAGAGGTCTTAAAAGCTTGAAAAAGGGACTTTGTGGTTGATTTTACAGTTGATTATGGATGTTTATAGAAATGGGTTTACACCTAAAATAAACAATGTCTGTTTCTTTGATCATAAATTTAAAAAAAAATCATCTGAAGTGAAAATGTCCTATAAAACACAAGCAGTATCGCTTCCAAATAGTAACCTTCTTTGGGGATATGCTGTCATCTTATCATATACAAAACAAAAACCATAATTTCCTTAAGTCAGATACAGATCATCAGTACTGTAAACTCTGTAATCTACATCCTCTTCAGCCCTTCCTCCCAAAGTTTTCCTCCACTCATACTAACCTTCGCCCTGAGTACATTTCCTCTCAACTCCTATTAGTCTCCAGGGAGAAGGGTTGCAGCAATTCAGTTGCATGGCTCACTAAATGAGATCATCTCCATTAATGACCCAGATTTGATTTAAATTAAACAGCTACAAATAATTTACAAAACGGCTACATTCCCAAACAAACTGAACAAATCTAACCAAGTTAAGTACTCTGCATGGATTATACTTGTTGAAACATTTCATCTTTTATCTAAAATATTTCATCAAAGAAGTCAGGAGTAGACCTGTCACGATAAACAATAAATCAATTAATTACATGACAAATTAAAATTATCTACATCATTTTCATTTATTGGCCTTATCGTTTCTTCGTGTCTCTCTCTTTCTACTGAAGACACTGGATGACAAAAAACTCAACTCCGGTGCTCTTCACTGACCCATCCCTTTCTCTTTTCTCATTAAAATCCATTTTAACCATCCAAAATCACATTTTTGGATGGTTAAAAGCAGCTTAGCTGAGAAGCTAAGCTATGATCTAAGATAACAGGCTGACCTCGTGGAAAAAACCTCTGTCTTGTTGAAGCGCCAAAATTCACAGTCGAAACCTGTGCCTTCGTGTAAAAAGTTGTTTTTCTCTGCAAAAAGAAGCTGAGAACATGTTTACTGTTTTTTTATTTATGCATTATTATTAAAAGCTTTGTGCGACAAATGCTATGCTAAAGAGCTCAAACCGCACCGAGCGACCGACATTTTGAGAACCGAAGAGAGACAGCCCATGTCACATCAAGGGGCCTCCCTCCCATTTTTCTTAAAGAGACACACTGCTTGCTCCCTCACTATCCATCTTGCGGTTCAAACAGTCATATACTAACATCCAGTGGTCTAAAAGGTACTACATGCAAAACAAATTAGCCAACATTTCCTCTTAAATTTGACAATAATTACTAATTATTGTCAAATTTCAAACAATATTATCGTTTATTGCAATAATTTCTGAGATATTAATCGTCCTGCAAAATTTTTTATCGTGACAGGCCTAACAATCCCCTCTTTATATTAGAACAAGGAAAGCATCAGAGCACTTTTCAGGTCCTTAAGAATCCTGTTCTCTCAGTCGAGTGCCGGATGGGTAGGAACGGGGATTTTAATCCAAAAACACTCTCCAAGTTCGTCTGTAATTCATTTTTCTTTGCATATCGCAAAAGGATTCAGGTGCAGAGACATGCACTTTTGTTCATTCAGCCAACCTGGGATCTTTTTATTCTTTTACTTTCATTGGTTTGATGGATCAACGTAGAGGGGGAGTAAAACTAAGTTTGCTGGTAACCATAGTTTCCGCCCTTACATCCTTTCAAAATAAACTACGATGCTAGAAAGATGCTGGGCGTTGTACATTTTCAATCTCTTGTTCTGCCCTTGTTATGATTTCTGCTTTTAATTGGAATATTTAAAAGTTATATTTCAAAATAAAAGCAGCAAAAATGAATATGGTAATTAAAGTGATTTCCGGATGAACTAAGAGAAATGTGATTTTATCCACATAAACAAAAGCAAATAGACATCACTGGTTTAATTATTTTTCTCATTTTTTATTTTAACCTTGAATATTTATCTAAATGTTTAACCTATAATCTCCCAAATACCACTTTACACTGTATTAGTTATAATTAAGGGCCTACAGTACAATATTTATTTTTTGTGAAGTTAGGTTATGTGAAAGCTGTTCATTGTGATTTATCTATGTTCCTTGTTGGCCCAGACTACCCTAATCTGTACATTGGAATGCAGAGCTTTAATAACGTTGTCTGCAAATTCTTGCACTATCAACTTCAACTTTTGTCTTGTTTACTTGAAATTCTCATGTAAGTAAAGCATTGTCCAAATGAACATCATTTAACATAGGTTTTTAAAGTACTTGCTTCCTGTGGGCATGTTAGAAGTGCCTGATAAGCTCCAGGTGTTGTTCACATGTGTTCAGCAGTTTTACCTTTCCAAACACAAAGCCGCACACTTTAACCAAAACCAAATCTTTATATAATGTCTGATTCTGTTCCTGTGGCTAAGATATATCAATTCCCATGTTTTTCTTTTATCCAAAAGGAGGATATTTTGAATTTGTATTGGCATAAGTTACGTATTTGTCAAACAAACTGAAGTACTTTGTAACCTGAACTCAGATTTTATGACAGTTCAGAATTAAAATTTTACTTAAAAAAAATGACGTTTGTTAATAGTAGTTTACTGAAATGTTCAACGTAGAAGGCAGCACTTGCAGTCTCCTCTCACTGCTGAATGAAAAGAATTTTAATGTTTGGTCACTTCTACCATTCACGAAAAGCTTCTTCATAAGAACTGAAGCACTGCCCTCTAGTGGATAACTGCAGCATGACAGCGTTGTAAACATTTTCAGAAGCATTTGAGGGTTGAAGCTGCTTCAAAATGAAACTTAACAACAAAAAAAAAGTGCAATTTTCTGAAAAAAATAATGCAAACAGGAAAAAATCTACAAGTTTCACTGAGACCATGATCTCAATGTTGGACAATAATCCATCACCTTATACACAGCATGTCCAAGAAGAACACTGGTTGAACAAACTTGTTGATCTGAGCCCATCCTCACCTGATTTAAATCCTTTAGAGAACCCTTCAGGTGCTCAGCAAACATCTGGATTATAGACGAGTCACCACTTTGAGCAGCATTTAGCAAGTTGCTGCAGTTTTAATCAAATGTATACCAAAGTGAATGCTAATGGGAGTTTTATTAAAAAAAAAATAAATAAATAAAGTTAAAACTTGTTTCATTCAGCAGTGAGAGAAGAGGCTGCTTCCCCCACACCAGAAATAAATGTAAATACCAATCCGAGGACTCGTCTAATCTTTGTGTAAAATGTTAACATTAATCTCAGCTCTTTTTAACAATAGCATTTTTATTACTGTTCACAATATTTCCTTTTATATACAGCTGCATATATTACAAACGCCAAGGCTTTAAAAGAAGCCTACAGTAAAATATAGAATAAAAATGCTAAATATCACAGTGGAAAAGTGTGTAAAAAATTAATTTTCTACTAGTTAAACACCATGAAGGACCATTCCCTGTCATTTCCAGCATTATAAATGTAATTTAACAGCATTTCATTTTAAAGTCTCTTTAATAATAATACCCCACTGGTCCATTGTAGGCTGAGCTTTATAATGTCCAGCAATACTTTTTAATTTTAGCCATCCCTTGTGTGTCATCAGTGTATTTCCCCCTCGTTTGTTTCTTTACTTGGTTTAAAAAAAATTATTTGCAGTCCAAACACCCACATCCCTCTGAGCCAGACGAGCAGCTCCGTCAGTCTGTGTTGGGATCATTGCTTTGTCTTCAGACCGAGCACTTCCTTCTGTAAAAAAAAAAAGGGGAAAAAAATCATTTTTCATCAGTTTATATTTCAATCGTCTTCCTAATAACCACAACTTCTGTATTTTATCAGTTTTTTCCTTGTGATGTGCAGAAGTCGTGCAAAGCTCAGTTCTGCCTCACTGACCTGCAGCTCCAGCCGCTTGCTCCTTTCCTCCTTCAGTTCTTTTTTCACTTCCTGCATGTCTTGTCTTCAGCAAACGAGACACAAATAAAGAGAGGAGGGAAGTCAGAATAAGCTGACTGCACTGCTATATACTGTATATATAAATAGCACATCTTTTTCTCCACACTCACACATTCTGACTTATTTAAAGGAGAAGCACAAAGACCTGGGCACGGTCAAAGCTCAGTCACAGATTTTACATTATGAAATGTACACCCGGAACGAGACACAAGCGTCTGTGAAAAATAGCAGTAGCCAAATTTATAACCATTTTCAGCTGATTAATGATCAGGTTTTAAACAGTTTAAATCAATTTGATTTAATATTTGGTTTTTCATGAATCAAATATTGGAGTAAAGGTGTAGATTTATCCACTAATCTAGACTCCAGAGTCTAAGCATAAAGCCAGCATGTTCCAGGATTAGTTAATAAAAATAGATCCAACAGATAAAAACATGTAACTCAATGTTTATTATTCATAAAGTTTAGACATCCAGGCAGATCTAGTCACAAAAATAACTCTGTAAATCAATTAATGGGATAGTCTGATCAGCTTTGAAGTGATGTTCAGTCACATGGTTATCAGTAGTTAGTAGTTTATCAGTCATAGAGCACAAAGGGTGTAGGAAAGTGTAAAATACTTCATCCAGGCTAGGTTAATGGCCAAAAAAGGACAGATTGTGTATCATTTTTCTGGCTTGTAAAGCAGCTCTTGCTCAAAAAAAACAACATATGTGTGTAATAATATTAAACCTCTACACTTTTGCATGACACCGTCTGTATGGGTTTTCTGTTTTCTCAATTAACACCGTCTGTTTTACTACATGAATGCATGTGCTGTGAGCATAGACCAGGCTGATGCTAAGAGGCTGTGTATGTATCAGTCTGCCTGATGAGTACTGAGTATGCACCTTATTCCTGGGGGCTCTACTGTTTAAATGATTATGGGAACAACTTCCTGATGGACACTGGAAGTATGTAAGCATTGGTTAACTATGGTAGTGGAGCACGGTTTATTTGAAAGTAATTTGCATTCAGTTTTGCAGATAAAACACTTTTTGTTCTGTTCACATTTATTTAACAACTGTAAAGTTTACTAAAATAGTCTTGTGGCGTCCAGGTACCTGTTGTGTTGTCCGCGGCTGCACGAACAACCAGACCAAACTAAATCAGTGGCTACAACAACAGAGGTTTGAACACGGACCCAAAATAAAGCGAGTGTTCCTGTGAAAAGCGGTATAGTTTCCATCTCCTGCCTACAGAAGAGGAATTAAGAAAAAAGTGGCTGAAAATGTGAACTTGAAGAGACCATCAGTGTACTCATTTCACTTTGTTGACAAATGGCCGACGGACAAAAAAACAGCATCCTACTTTGTGGCTGGACTACAATAAACCACCGGAGAAGAGACGCCGGATCCTCAGAATGATTGAAAACAGTGTTATGAGAATATCAAGTATGATTTTCAAGTGTATGGAGGGCACAGAATTATATTTGTTCATCTACGGCAGTGGTCCCCAACCACCGGGCTGCGGACCTGTACCTGGCCGTGGGTCAGTTTGTACCGGGCCGCACAGGGGGGAAAAAAAAAACTTATTTTGAAAAATCACCGGCTTCTCTCCACCACATCTGTCAATGAGTCACTCTTGACGCAGGTCAACGTACACAAGCGGTAAGTTTCAGTTTCTGTTAGACACATGCGCAGATTGGTTCTACATTGCCCGTTCGGGTGGAGTAATTTAGCTGCGTGGTCCGGAGCAGACAGGAGGTGTGCAGCCGTATCTGCGCATTTGAAGGATTACACTGCATATTTTTCAACCTGCCTGACAAATGGTGACTGTAAAACTATTAATTAAATAAAACTAATTTCTTCGCATTTCTGCTTCTGATCTTAAAAAAATCTCCACCCCTAAAAGTTCAAAGTCATGGGCAATTTTATTAAACAAACACAAATATAATTAAAGTTTTGCACTATGGATAAGTTCCTGCACTTTTGTGTACAATCTGATGTGTGAATCACTGCGGAGCAGGGAGGAGGATGAGGCACAGCTGACCCCGGTGTGGGATATACTAATCAAATGAGAAATGATCCTGCACTTAATACACTTATAAATCACACACAAAGTGATTAAAAGTAAATTTGAAATATGGGTGCTGGTCATAAAATTAGAATATTGTGAAAAAGTTGATTTAGTTCAGTAATTCCATTCAAAAAGTGAAACTTGTAATGAGTTTACATCTTTTGTTTCGTGTATATCTACTATAATAAACCTTTGTAAAATACACCAGAATGCAGGAAATGGCATCTATTTTATCCAAAATTCTCTGGGGTAGGACCTGTATCAGAGCTGAGCGGGAATCAATTTGGTTGGGAGGACTAGATCTTGGAGAAATTGTAAGCCCGACTTAAGTAATCACAAGTTGGCTGTTTAGAGTTGCCATGAGATGTACTAGTGAGACTGTTAAAGGCAGATGTGGAAATTAAAGAACTCAGCCTGACCCAAAGCAATGTTTAAATCTGAATCTGGCTCTGGCTTTGGAAGGCTGACTATCTCGATTTCTCCTTGGATGTTATAGAAACAAGACACTCTGATCCCCTCCTCACCCCCCTCCCCTCCCCAAGGGCGTGGAACAGTGTCAGAGCTCAACCGAGCTGGCTGATAAACAAACACCTCTTATCAGGACTATGGCTCTGGGTTCTGGACTGCTGTGCTATGACTTTCCCTCAAACTCATGCCTTTGCCAGCCTTCCTCATTGCCTTCCCTGGTACACCAACCTAGGAGATGTGAAGGCGCCAAAGGGCTGCGTCACTCACCTGGCGGCTGTGCTGGGACCCCCACCCACTACCCACTCCACACACATTTGTATTATGTCTATTTATGTACTTTTTATGTTGCGCTAATGTCTTTTTTTTTTTTTTTTGCAACTGTAATACTGTGTTCTGTAGGACACAGTGAAAGATTTTATTTTATTTTTTTACACCTACCCTCCCCCTCGTGTTTCTTTTTCCTTATCTGAAAATAAGGCTGCACCTCCTGAGGCGGTGGCCTCAGTTACCTCTGTCCCCCCATGTCAGTTGTTGTTTATGTTGTTTATATTGTTCTTGGATGGGCTGTACTTAAAATGTAGTTCTGTTATGTTTTGGTGCAATGACAATAAATCTGATTCTGAAATATGCTAGGAGATGTAATGTGCAGTCACTTCTTCAAGTTGGCCTCCATCCCTCATCTGCAGTGGGAAGATTTGATTATATTGTCCTGTTTGAGCTCTGACAGGTGGTGTTCCTACATGTTTATATTAAATCCACAATGCGCGGAGAAACTACTGTACATTAGCTTGTACTGTTTACACATAAACGAACGCCAGTTCTGGTTCGCACTGGAAGTCGCGCCCACAATTCATGCAAAACAGCATGGGGGCTAGAAATTCACTGGATTCAGAACTATTTGACAGAACATCACCTCAGAAATAACCAAACTCCCTCTTTAAATTTTCTTGGCACATATTTAAGTTCAGGTCTGTGGATTAGCTTGGAGTCAGATAAACAGTGGATCAGCGCAGCTGTAGTTTTAGCTACATTGGATAGTCTGTACTCACTCGTGTCGTGTTTGAAGCAGCTCCAGAGCCATCCTCAGCTCTCTGATCTCGGTCTGAAGGCTTCCCACAGTCGGCTCTTCTTTATTGTTCTCCGTTACAGTTTTCACATTAGCTTTAGGAGGAGTTGGTCGAACTGGAGGTGGCACCTTGGGTGAAAGGTCAGGCCTCGGAGGTAATAGTGGCGTGATGATTTCTGGACCCTTGAACACAAAAGGAATAAACTCTTTAAATATATGTTATGGCTGTAAGTACAGGAGTCTGTTACCATCTAATTTGAAAGAATAGTCTGGAGAGTTTTAAGATATGTTTAAATAAGTGAATTTAAATCAGCTGTTTTTAAATCTGTTGCTCATCAAGTTGTTCGAACCGAAGAAACACGTGCACAAGAGTGGCTCCTTGGTTCAGTACTTCTCATTTCCTGTCGACATCTTGCCACCTTGCAAGTATGCTTGCTTTTGTACAGTCACAAAGCATTTCCTATTGGGTACTGGTGTTTGAACTATTTAGTCCCACATTTCACAACCATTTTGAAATGATAAATTGAATTTAAAAATCACCACAACTTCAAGATAAACTATAGCTTTGTGTAACTTATGTCATAGAGAACAAAATAATAAATATAATTTATGATAAACATCTTAATTATATACAATTTGAAACCAGTGAATGTCACAAACCTTTTGTAAGACAGGAAGCTTGTCAGTTTGGGGCTTTTTGGGTTCTGGTTCTGGTTTTGCCTGATTTGTCTCACTCTGAGCCTAGAAAAGAGAAGGAGGCTTTCACTCTCATTGTTTTCAGTCTCAACAGCAAGGTTTGTCTCCACTGTGGCCAAATGTTACTTCAAGCAATCAATTCTTTCTTTCCCAGAATTATCTATATACCCACGGAGATCAGGATTCAATTTGTTGCTGTCTGTGAAGTGAAAACTTGTGAGCAGCTCATGAAAAATGGAGCAAAACTGCCTTTATGCACATTTCACAGCATGCAGGTGCAAAAACCTGCATATTAAACAATGTCTCCTTTGTTATAGCAAAACTTTATAAGAATGGTCTGAAAACTAAGATTTGAACCCCCTTTGTGTAAAAGGTAGTATAGGTTGAAAAACATTTCCTCAAAATAACTTGTGATAATCTAAACTTGTGAAAAGATTTCAGTATTTCACTGTAAATTAAACAGGAATAAAGTATGAAGCATAACTGAAAACCTATGCACAAAATGAAAAGTGTGCTGTATTTTTTTGGACTATAAGGCGCAATATCAATGAACAAGTCTGTTTTCATACATAAGACGCACCGGATTATAAGGTGCATTAAGCGAAACAAAGCAGTCAGATAAGTAGGCCTGTCGCGATAAACAATAAATCAATCGCATGATAAGTGAAAATTATCTATCTCATTTTCATTTATCGGTTTTATCGTTCGTCTCTCTCTTTCTATTGAAGACACTGGATGACAAAAGACTCAACTCAGGCACTCTTCATTGACCCCCTCCCTTTCTCTTTTCTCTTTAAAGTCTGTTTTAACCATCCAAAATCACATTTTTGGAAAAGCAGCTAAGCTGAGAAGCTAAGTTATGAGCTAAGCTAACAGGCCGACCTCAGGAAAAAAAAAATTCAGTTGAAACCCTTGCCTTCGTGTAAAAAGTTTTTTTTTTCTCTGCAAAAAGAAGCTGAGAACTTGCTTACAGGTTTTTATTAAAGGCTTTGTTTGAAAAATGCGATGCTAAAGATCTCAAACCACACCGAGCGTCCGCCATTTTGAGAACTGAAAAAAAGGAAGGAGAGACAGCTCATGTCATGTCAAGGGGCCTCCCTCCCATTTTTCTTAAAGAGACACCCTGCTCGCTCCCTCACTATCCATCCTTCGGTTCAAACTGCCATCCGGTGGTCCCAAAAAAGGTACACTCAAAGCAAATTAACCAACATTTCCTCACAAAATTGACAATTACTAATTATTGTCAGATTTCAAACAATATTATCGTTTATCGCAATAATTTCTGAGACAGTTAATCGCCCTGCAAAACTTGTTATCGTGACAGGCCTACAGATGTCAAGCTTTATTCAACTCATTCACAATAACTCAACATTGTTCAGTTGTACCACATGAAATCTGTTCGAGGTCATCAAGCACAACCAGAATTAATGCATAAAGTGCACTGGATTAGGCTCACTGTCGATTTTTGAATAAAATTAAAGGCTTAAGTGAGCCTTATAGTCTGAAAAATAGGGTATTTGCAGAAATGGTGGTTAACATGAAGATGCCATGTTTGAAACACAATATTCTCTGACATGAAACCCACTGGTGTTGCTGTGGTTTGGCCTGTTGGAGGTCGCCGCTGTGGAGGTTTGGCTCTGTTCGCCGTAGGATGACTCAGCTTTTCACTTTGCACGTCCACCCCATCAAACTGATCGGCTTCCTTCTCTTCTGGCTTTTTGGGTGAAGGAGGTGGCGCATCACCGTTGGTTGTACTGCGCGGAACAAGAAAAGATTGAAATTGTCAGGTGGTTGGCAGTGAAGGAGTGTCTGTTGAAGGTGAATCTCTCTCGTCAAATCTTGTTTATGCTTCTCCAGCTGTGTGTATATGTGTGTGTGTGTGGGGGGGGGGAGTCTGTTGTGTGTATTTTGTTCAGGAAACAGGAACTGAGTTGCCCTCATCTGTTCTGCTCTGATCTGACTCATGTCGAAGTCTCCACCGAGCCACTGAATGTCAGCTATTCTTCTTTAAGGGCTCCACGGCAACTGGTGGCAACTAAAACCTTTAACTTCTAAGGACTTGGCTTCTGGTGCAGACCAAAGAGGGAAACATGTTCCTGACCTTTGTTAACGGCCTTTTTTTTCTTGTAGGAAGCTTGCAAATGAATAACTGTTTGTTCTCTAAAGGCCGTTAGTGACTTTTGGCTGAGGTTAGGAAGAAGTGAGAACAATAAGGGTTCTTTGGTTACCGTACTCACGTTGGTAAAACCTTGTTGAGTTTTTCTTTGATGGATGGTGGAGAAGGCTTGGGGGGAGGCAGTTTGACTTTGGTTGGAGGATTGCTTCTCAAATCTTTATTTTCTGGCTTGTGGTCATCTGTGAAACAAAGTCATTTGTGTTATTTTGGAATGGCATTTATGGTTGAGCTCTGATATGGTAAAATAAAACTTCATTGTTGTCTGTACCTTTTGCTTTAACTGGATCAACTTTCTCCATTGGTGGCTCTTCGGTTTTAGCTGAAAGAAACAGTCAGTGTCAATTTAACTGGACTTTGTGTCCATCTGATTACATTATTATATACATGTTATGTATTTTATACTATTTAATGACATCAACAGTCTGTGTACTATTTAATGACACCTGGCACCTGCAACAAAGCAGTGATGTCCTCTGGCTGCTTCTAAAGAAACAATGCCTCAGAGTTTATGGCTCAGTTTTATATTATCAGCCGTTTGTGGTGTTTGTCAGTCTGCAACAGTTCTGTGTGTATGTCTTTGTGGACATGGAGGATGCTGCTGCTACAAGAGCATGCATGCTCAGCAAACTTGTGCATTCTGAAAGGGGTCATGGCATCCTTTTGCGGATGTCCCCAGTTCTTATCTGTTAGAACTTTTTGTCTGTTGGGCAAAAAGTCTACATCCAAGGGACTTATTTATGCAGTTGCTAAAAACTTGCACTAATATTTAAGCTGTTTTTCAGCTATTTTTTTTATTTCATTGTCAACCACAAATGCACATGTTGAAGCTCATTAATTGGTTGCACCTTATAAACCCAAAATTGTTACTAAATCGGTCCTGTTTGCGTTTGGTAATTGAAAAAGTCCAAACATAGGCAGTACTTATGTGTTAGTAGGTCTTTCCATAAATTGGTTCCACAGTACGGCTGCAAAAGCCTCCATTTTGGACCCGCGATTCTGTGTCCATTTTTTCATTCCTGTCCTTTCAAACCCAGCCGGTCGAAGCACATGGCCACTCACCAGGAGCCTGGTTCTTCCTGTTATGAGGGAGTTTTTCCTTTCCACTGTTGCCTTTAGCTTGCTCAGGATGGGAGACTGCAATGAAATGAAGACTCAAAGCAATCTGCTGGCTACCCTACCCTACCTTGGATAAATAATGTTACTAATTGAATTTTTATGTATATGAATGTTTCTGTTCAGTGCCCTGAGATGACTTCTGTTGTGACTTGGTGCTATATAAATAAACTG
>JARVGS010001283.1:10499701-10514918 GCA_031762315.1 Hypsolebias antenori | reverse complement strand
TTTCTGATGTGAGAGGTCAGTGAAGAATGGGCAATCCAGTCTGAGATGACAGAAAAGCAACAGTAGCACTGATAACCATTTGTTACAACTGAGGTATGTAGAATACATTTCTAACCCTACAACAGGCCTAGCCTTAAAGCAGATGGGTTACAGAAGCAGAAGACCACTCTGTGTGCCCAAAGAACAGGAACTGAGAAGACTCACCAAAACTGGACAGTAAGAAATAAGACAATCATTGCCAGTTATGATTAGCCTCTGTAGAAATGACCCAGCAGTTTCTGAAACACCCAGACCAGCTGGCACCAACAACTATGATACTTTCGTTCTCGTTCTTACGCATTCTGATACTCTGAGCGTCAGCAAGTCATCTCCACCATGTCTAGATACTTACTTTGTAAATGCATTGAGCTGCTGCGATGTGATTGTCAGTTTGTGTTAATAAGCAGTTGAACAGGTTGGCTTAAAGTGGCCGGTGAGTGTACATGAGGTGCATCTATGGACCTTAGCCAGTGAAAAATGGGTGAATCTGGAAATCAACCATACCAAGTAATATGCTTTGCCCTTGTGAGTAAATTTAGGATCCCAGTCTTCACTTTCTGGGTGTCCCACCCGGTTCATTTGGGTACTGTATGGACCATTTCCTTGATTCCTGCCTTTGGTCCAACCTCTTCCACGGATGTGTATTTTCTGAAACTGGAGGAAAAGACAGGATAATTTAAAAAAGAGCCGACACTGACCAAACCGTGCTCCCGAATAAACTCACTAATCCTCCTGGCGGCCGCACTCCTTCAGAATTTCCTGGTGATTCCCTTTGATCAAGCTGGGCCTTGTTAAAGACGTCATCCTTCACCTCAAAACTTTCATGAGGTAAGCATTCATCTTTTTGAGAATTGGAAGACGACGAAGAGGAGGATGAACTGGAGCGGGAACGTTTCTTGTAATTTTTTCTACAAAGAGAAATGTAAATTTGTACAGAAAATATGACAATACTTTAAATGTAAATAGCTTTTGTGAAGCTAAATCAAAACATTTAGTATCAGTCGGTTGCACATACTTTGGTTTCTTGCAGTGTTTTGAGAGGTTTTCCTCGGATCTCCCCCGTTCACAATCTGAGGAATTCCCAGCATCTTTTCCCTGATCCTGATTGTAATTTTTATGATGCGTGGAATACTTTTTACGACGCTCAATGTCCAAGCGAAGGTCCATAGGGTCATCTTTAACTTTTTCTCCGGCATCCTGAATAAATCAAAACAAAAATGACAACGTCATGGACAGACTTCGGATCAGTGTGCAGATGATATCTGCTGCTCTCTGCAATGCTGCTGTTGAGACTAAACAGTGAAGTCACTGGAGAAGTGTGAAAAACTCCGTAAAGGCCAGAAAATTTGAACAATGTCGAGAGATATTTTAGATCTCGCTTTTTCTCTTCAAATACGCTTACAGAAAATGTTTTTTTCTTTAATTTTGAGGCTGCTATTTCAATACAGCATGAAAATCAACATGGAAAAAACTAATTTACCTCAGCTAAACAATCAGTCATCAACATTAAATCTGATTTGTTTATCAAAGTTGTCTTGGAAGACTTTCTGATTGATGCATTCAGGGGCTTGTAAAATTTCAATTTCCTTGAGGGAGTCTAGAAACAACAAGTAGCATCATCAACTTCAAAAGTCTTTAAAATGTTTTACAAAACTTCTATCAATTCTAAGTCTCAATTTAGGGTCCAAGTTGCTTTCAGACTTTTTTTTCCCCCCCTTCAAAATAAAACCTTATGAGAAAAAGGTACTGTCAGAACAGATAAGCTGATTTTTTTTTTCGTTTGTTTTTTTTAGCTTTAAACAAGTTTAAGCTCTTTGGAAGTTGATTATCACACTGAAACAATACATCCCTAATAGCTATTCTAGAAAAACAATAAAAATATCTACTTTATTAAATTTGGTACAGTATTACTGTAATTTCTGGGCTTAAGCTGTGCCTGCTAAATTTAAAAAGAAAATTAAAATTTTACATAAACAGGCTGCACTTGTCTATAAGCTGTGGGTGTTCATGTTGTAACATGAGATATTTATGCAGAAATATATATATTTTTTACTTTTAACTTAATACATATTGATAAAACGCACAAATACAGTAATTAAAAAAATATATAATTTTTTTTTGTGTGTGGGGGGACAGTGCATGTAACACAGTTGAAAAAAAAAATACAGTAGTCTACCAAGAAGTTGTTGCTCGCTAACCCCCAAGAGAGATGTGTATTGGGCAGCTATGTGAGCACCTGAGTGTGACGAAGGTAAATGTTTTGGTGGCAGGAAGCTCGTTAGCCCATCAAAAAAAAAAATCCATAAATTAACCGCAGTATTGTATAAGCCACGGAGTTTATATATAAAAAAGTAGCGACTTATAGTCCGGTAATTACAGTATTTGCATAAAGTCAGTTCACAGAATCTAAGTAAATACAGTCCTATTCAACCCAACTATGATCCAATTAAGTCAAAGACATTCAAAATGCATACAGTCTGCTAAAAAAAATTCTATTTCAATGCAGTTCATTCAAATACAAATTCAGTCTGTGTCATTTCAGCTGCAGATAAAGAAAGCTCAAACCCTGAGATAAAATTTGGGAAATCATAAAACAACAGTGTACATGCACTTTAAGTCTTAAACCACCTCTGTGGCTTTTTTTTAACAACAATGAAAACAACATACTGTTCATGCTGATTGGATTTTACTCTTTTTTCTTTCTTGTGTAATCTTAGTCTTTGCATTTACTGGCTGAACTGGTGGGTTTAAGGGAAGCGATAAAGAGATATGATGATGTGAACTCAAAGTTGAATGGATAGTTCAGATCGTGGGATGTGAAAGGTTATGAACAGTGAACTTACTGGTAGTAAGTATCTCTTGAAACTACCTCAGCTTCATGAATTAGTGATTAGTTCTAACTGGATCTAACAAGCTAACAACTCAGGACCAAAAAGGATTGCAAGGCTCTTAAAACCATCTCAGTTGATCAATTTATAGCAGTGAATAGCATTTTATAAACTATATTGCTGTCAGTTTTTGCATTACATGGTTGTTTTGGCTGTCATCATACGAGTTTCCTGCTGGAAATGCCTCCAGGCTGCAGCCAGCTGCTGCTACTTATGCTCTGAATGAACATAAAATATTATATATATATGTATATATGACCATTTAATGCAAAGTTAACAGCAGAATTAAGGTATTTAAATGGTGTTTGTGAAAACCACATAAATCTTTTTTTAGACTGGGTTTGTTTTAAAACAGCAATCCACTTGGGTCACGGCCCGGCTTGGAGACGCTCAGATCTAAACTGAATTTCTGCAACGTGAGGTCAGTCACAGAGCTACAACAGTTACAATAGTATTTGTTCATAACCTTTCCACAGAACTCTGCACTATCTCTTTGAGCATGTGAATATTAGCACATGTGCAGAAAGTGTTGGTTATTTTTGTTGTTGTTGCTTTAGATTTTGGAGAATACTTACAAAGACATTTAAGAGTCCTTTGGACACTTTTGGCACAGATGCTTCCACTCCTGACCATATTTGATTTATTAGCCTCAGTCACGCCCACAATACAAACAGTTCAGCTTGTGAGGCGATACAACAAACAAGAAGGTCAAAGTCCCTTTTTTCTCTTTTAGACTTTGACCATCTCCTTTCAGGAAATGTCACGGGCTTTAAAAGGGTGTAGTCTAAAGGCATCTGGCTTGCTCTCTTGTCTTTCCAACATATGTCATACTGCAAAGTGTTCAGTCACCTTGTAAGTCCCATCCTCTGAGCTTTTCATCGCCTCAAAAAGCTGAGGGTGTTTCCTAAAAGCACTTGGTGACACATCAATTCTCCTGTGAGATTAAAAACAGTTAGTTCAATATTAAGTTTTTACACAAAGCATAACCACCACCAAAAAAACAACACTGAACCAGAGAAGCAACCAAAAAAAGGACAAAAAGCAAAGCTAAACTGCTGCGAAACAAAACTGACCTCCACCAAACATGAACTAACCAGACCATGGTAGTCTGTTGATTTTTTTTTTATATATATTTTTTTTAGATAGGAAAGGTGAAAGAAATACCTGACAGCTGTTTAAAAAAAGACGTGAAGCCACAGCACACTGAAGGTGAGAGGTCACTCAATAGGCGATTCTACCTGTGTATCTCTGGGCTTTTTCTTGGCTTCATCGTTCCCTTCTTTGCTGCATGTCTTTGGTACAAGGTGAATCGCTCGTTCAGAGTCATGCCAGACGATGGAAAGTGTTGGGCTGAGAGGGCAAACAGGTTAAAAAATAAAATCTATGGATATACATTTATTTATTAGACTGTTCTAGGTAATGATGTCTTTACTGCCAAGTATCCTTCACTAAAGTACGCAGGTTTTTAGTCTATATCTTGTACTTTAACTGACTGGATGGTATATTTGAGCATACTTTGTGTAACTTGAGTGGCTAAAGCAAATATTGTTTTAGAAAGTGCGGTTCTGAAAATTGGATACCTTTTTTTCTTCATTAAGAAGCTTGCATGATGGTGCAGAAATCAAGAAGGTGTGACTCACCTTTGACGTGGTGAACAATGGTGACAATGTGTTGAGCAAACAGTTCAGAGGGGCTCTTCTGTGACTGGGCAACCTGAACATGTTGAAAGATGGAGCGAAACTCCTGCTGCTTTTTTGAGGACTGCACGAGGTCCTGGGACAGCTGCCGCTCTTGGGCTAAAATATCCGTAGAGCTGAAACGATAAAACGCAGTCTTTGGTTTGGCACTGCTTTTATTTTGACAAAAAAAAAAAAAATCTGATTACACCCCATTTCGTCAAAAGATGGGATACTGTCAACTACAAATAGAAGCAATATTTGGCAAATCAATCTGAACCTGTTTTGTGGATGAATTGTTTCAGTATTAGTGTTTCTAACTGCGCTAAATTGTCTGGGTTTCTCTGATATGTTGCATAATGTAACTTAAAAGTCCAGATAATCCAAATAAAGCTGTATGATCTTTAGGCCTTCAGGTGGAACCTGAAACTCTCAAGAGCACTGGAAAGTGTTGCTGCAGCCACAAAAGGTAAGTTCTTGTAGTGTGTTCCATTTGTACACAGAAGTTTGAATTTTCCACGTCCCAAGTACATTGAATGGATTGTCCACCCAAAGTCAACATTCCACTTACAAAAGTTGGAGATTCCTGACCATCTGTGACCTTAAAATCCAATATGGCTGACTGCTGAATGAAATATTGTGACGGTAATAAACTTTTTGTGACTGTTGTTAGTTTTTAATCCTGTCACGCGTACAGTGAAGTACTTTCGCACCACTATTAGTGACATTAATTGTTGACATTACTGGTTTGAATTCACAGAATGCAGAGAAATCCTGTGCTTATGTTGCTAACGGTAGTTAGCCTGATCATCAAGCATAACCATAAATACAACCAAAACAAAAATAAAAGCAAATCCTACTCATTGTCCAAGTTGCAACACAATAAAATTGGGTCTGACGACATTCCCAGATCCAAGTTTCGACTTTCAAGGCCATTGAAATGCTGCATGTCTCTACTGTACCAATAACAAAAAAGTATTTACATGTCAACATTCAGGGAGAAAAAAAAAACTTATGTAATCTGTTGACTTAATTCTGACTTGTCAAGAAAAACTAAATGAGCAAACAGCTTTTATATTTGGAGGGAAAACTCTTGCTTATTTTAGCAAGACTAAGATGGTTTCAACCAGCTAGTTGGAGCTAGTGTTAGTTTAGCGGTTGTTAAGACATAATGCAACACAGTAGTAAACCTGTCTGTCCAATCTTGCTGCTGGAATCAAATCTAAACATTGGTTTGAATATTATATGCATGTTCTTTGCTGCATTTTGTTTGTAATTTACATTTTACACAGCAATGCAAACTTTTTTTAAAACAAGGGCTGTAGATGACAAATACAATTACTCAAATGAATCTTATGGCGCTTACCTGGTAAGATTATCACCAATATAATCCATGCTTATGTTAAACTTTGCTTCCTGTTTCCTTGAGGACATAGGAGGCGAGTCAACTCCTCGACCTGTAAACGACTCTCTGTCAGACTTTTGCCTCTCTGAACATTGATCAGGTGGAGATTTTGCCATCTTTCTCATTTTACAGGTCACTTTTGGAGACAATTCTTCCAGTTTGCCTGATAACTCTCTCTTAGCAAAAGCAGCAGCCATGGCTTTCTCCTGCTTTTCACTCAGATATGTCTCCTCCATCGGGGCGTCGAGCTCACGCTGTTCAAACTGTGAGTAAGCAACATTTTGCCATTTGCTGAAGCACTTTTCAAACAGTTTCTGGGCCGACTGAGTGACTTTGCTCTTTTGTTTAGAGGTCTCGTCGTCGTTATGCCACTCTCTGTGAAGGGATTTTGAAGATGGCTTAAATGTCAACTCATCGTCCTCCTCCACCTCCGAAGACAGAAACGGGGAGGCTTTCAAAAAGCTGTTCAGAGACATTTCCCTTTCAGTGTTTTCTCTGTGCTTTTTGGATACAAAATCAGAAACAACCGCTGAGGCTCTCCCGTTCCATTTATCTTTTTCGGTATCCACATCGTTTGCCTCTAGTTTCTTCCCGTTTTCCCAAGCACATTTAGCCTTTTTGTTGTGCTCCTCGAGAAACCTAAAGAACGAGAACTGGATTAGGAGCTGTGCTCATCAAACCACGCTGCTTAAAAATGTCAATCGTTGAAATATAAATCTTTAAATCACAAACATGAGAATTTAGGTATGTGCGTCATACATCGAAACAGACAGAACATCGCAATAATCATAATTTCAAAGAAAACTCTTAAAGCAGATGTTTAAAATTTATCATAGCCATCAGTTTGCCTACATCTTGCAAAGGAAATAAAATGTCTAAAAAAAACATTAAAATGCTGTTTAATGAAGAAAATTAATGGCAATTCATGAAATGGGAATAGAATCGGTCTTACTTCTTGAACGCTATGGAGATTGCTTTTTTGTCTCCATCTGGGAAATCCTCAGAGAAGAAGTCGAAGCTGGGCAGCATCGGATTTAGACCATCACTTGAGGGCTTACTGGCTGAGGATGAGCCAGATGCCTTCTCCCACGTGGGGGAGCTATTGCAGGCGTTTGTGATCTTGGTGGGACTAGACTGAACAGCAGTTTGGCTGCTCTGACCAACGATAAGAGCAGTGCTGGCCACAGGACTGTTTTTCTTTGGACTGCTGCAGTCTGTCAGGCTCTGCCAGGTCCTCTCAGTTTTCTCACAGTCTGCACCTTCTTTAGCATCTCCTGCGAGTAACCCAACGTGCTCCTCATCCCCACCTCCTCCCTTTTGGACTTCGTTGGAGGCCAGATGCTGCTCGTCGACTTCTTTAACGTTTGGATTAGCCACCACCGAGGCTGGCCGACTTTTTGGAGAAGAGTGAGACGATGAGGAAGAGCGCTGTGAGTGTCTGGATAAAGGAGAAGAGGATCTGTCAGAGTGGTGAGCGTGACCCTGAGGGGGGCTTCCTGAGCGTTTCTGTACATTGTGCGATCGTCCTTGTGAATAATTAAACTGCTGCTGCTGCTGCTGCTGTTTTTGAGGATATTGTTTGTAGTTCTTCCAGTTTGGGCGGTAGTTGCCGTTGTTGTTGTTGTTGTTGTAGTAGTAATAGCCGCCACCGCCACGCTGAAAGCGTCCACGGAAAAACTGGCCCCTTCCACGGCCCCGGAAGTTATAGGGCCTCCGGAAGCCACGGTTATATCCTCGGAACTCCCGGTTGTTTTGGTACGCCTTTGGATATTTCTTCTCCCGGTTATAAAACGGAGAATGAGATCTTGACCGAGACCTAGAGCTATATAAAAAAAAGAGAACAAAGACAGAACAGAATGTGGTGAAGTTTCAAAATGATGCATTTGTGCATGGTTGAGATAATAAAATGAAACAACAGAACCCTTGACTCTTGCAGTGACAGGATTTCGTCGTTTTGTTATAC
This sequence comes from Hypsolebias antenori, assembly GCA_031762315.1. Lineage (NCBI taxonomy): Eukaryota > Metazoa > Chordata > Actinopteri > Cyprinodontiformes > Rivulidae > Hypsolebias > Hypsolebias antenori. The sequence goes on along the minus strand of JARVGS010001283.1, from coordinate 10,506,947 downwards.
TGTAGGAGCATTTCTATGGCGTGCTTCAAGTCCATATCACTGAAAATCAACGGAACGCTTTTGAGAAAACATCTTTTACTCTGTGGGGGGAGAAAGAGTGATGTTGCCCCTGAGCACAGGGTTCATCAAGTGGTTCGAGTATGAAGGATACAGTGTGCAAATCACATATGTTCTTAGCACTTACAAGATCTCAGCGCATATGAATTCCTATTGAAGACTCCTGATCACCACGGTGAACAAGAACATTTCAGCCACCGTCGTAAAAACATCAGCAGATGTCACTTCTTTTGGGAAGACTGGTCCATAACTCCAGTAGCATTTCAAGGATGTGTTTAATCATTGCCACTGTACTAAAACTGCTCTGGCAGCAAGTAGAGGCCCAATGCTTTGCAGTTTTTTCATTTGAATCTGCCACCTGTTGGTGGGCCATACATAGTTTCTGGACCACATAATGGAAACTGCATGAAAGCACAGGCAGATGCAAGTACACATTCTTAAGATGGCATCCAACTCAGCTGTGACTGTTGGGAGACTAGTTAATGACTCAAAATTGCAAGAAAATGCATGAATTTCATTTCAGTTCTGCCTGAATTCATGAGTGTTTGCAACCGAGTGACCAACAAAGCCATGTGGCCGTGTTTTGAGCAGGAAGTACTTGAAAATCACTGCCTATTTTTGTGTGCATTGCTTTTAAAACTGCATTCTTGGCCATACACATTATTTTGTTGCCCACCTCCTCTCACCTCAGCTCATTTCGTAACCACCTTAGCAGCAAAAACACGTTTGATTTTATCTACTGGAGTACACGTTTGAAATGAAGAATTGGAGCAGTTTTTCAGTACCGTATTTTTTGGCCTATAAGTCACTTTTTTTTTTTTTGCATAATTTGCATGCCCTACGACTTATAGGCCAAAGCGATGTATGTATCCCCCCCACCCCCATGTTTATAAACCAATTTTTGGCTGAGATATGACTGTTTTCATTCATTCTGACAGAAAAAAATTTGAACAGTACCATTTTCAGCCACTAGACATTAGCAGAGGAGTAGTCGTAAGGCATGCCATGGCTATAATGACAAATTCAAAAAAGTTCAATATAAAAACAACTGGAATTTATTTATTATACTTTATACTTTATTGTTTTTGTCTTGAACATTTTTGAATTTACAATGTCCTAGATGAATAAGAATCCTCACCAGCTATTAATGACACAATCGGCTTGCCTTATCCTGCCACCTTCGTTCTGCTCGCTGCTTGGAGTAAGTTAAACCAGCTGCACTGCCCCAGCAAAATGCAACTCATCAAAGTGCATTTGTTAAGTAAAAGTTCAACTGAGACACACCTTTGCTATAATTCTGAGCAAACAAATAATTGTTTTAGGTGCTTTTCTTGTTAAATTTCGAAGAAATGAGCAGCATTCGTCCTTCCTTTTTTCCCTCCCTCTGCGTGCTCCCGGAGCACCGAGGCAGCGAATACAGCGACTTGACTGTTAAAGTCCTTGTTAAATTTTGAAGAAATGCGGAGGCTCATCCCTTTGCACGTGCCTGCTGCATCCACAAATCAGGTTTTGAAATACAGATGATGTGACCGTCAAAGTGCATTTATTAAGCAAAAGGTATACATTTACTATAATTTCAAGACAACAAATAATTGTTTTTAAGTGTTAATCTTGTTAAATTCTTGTTAAAGACCTCCTGTGCATGCTCCCGCACCTGCCATTTGGCAGCCCATCGATTTTTGGCACAACACCGGCCCACATTTCTGGGTTCGGCCCACATTTCCGGGTTGGCAGCGGTGATGCTTAACAAACGCGATGTGTCAGTGGTGACGCATAATAGATGCGACATTTAAGGCGAAGCAACATATTTGTGGATTTTTCCAGTTTTTTAGACATATTTGGACTGATGCAACTTATACCATGGAAAATATGTTAATTATGATTTTTCATCAGTGTGGTTTTTAGACCTGGACATTAGCCACAAATGTTTTCTGACAGAGAAGAGTTCCCATGCAGGTAGCAGAATACAACTCTTATCTCGCCAAAAACATACTGGAGATGCCCACAACAGCTTTTGAACTATTTTGAGAGGAACATTGTCACACAAATGTTTTGAACATGTTGAAAACTAAAGCAACAGGGCTGCACGTCTTTACGACTCGCATGAGGAAGTGTAGAACCCTGCAAAGAACGCAAGACATTCTGGAAACGTTGGGGAGAATCTCTCATTAAAGCCATTATCCAAATAGTCACGGCCCAGTGAGATACCGCCATAAGAGTCAATATATTTAGCTTGGCTACAAGAAAAGATTTTAAATAACCAGGTAGGTACAAAAGGTTTGATAATAAATATGTAGCACACTGAATAAAACTGCAATTGAATTAGTATTGTGGGGGTAAAATCACCTCTCCAAACCAAGAAAGCTTTAATGCACCACTTAGCACGCTCCAAACCTTTATTATAGCTTCAACGTATGGAAACAAAACACATTTCCTAAAACTGTACTGCACTGTAAGCATCAAATCTGTTATTTCCAGTGGCTGTATATCATCTGTAAGTGCCAAAGCATATGTCTGTGTATAACATCTGTGTTTCCATGTTCGGTGAGGCCCTCAAAGCAGAGAGAGAAGTTCAACAGGGTCTTTGAGGCAGGCTGCAGTTTCAGACACATCCATACGGTGGCTCTGCTGCACTTCTGATAGTTCAGCGCTCAAAGCTGAAACTTTTACACAAGTTATACCAATAAACATTATTTTCTTTCTCTCTAAAACAATAAAAAGATTAGACAAACATGCTGATTTAAGATGAAACTGAATCCAAGCACTATGCTCACGACTGTCTGTGTGGATATTTTTAATCTAGGAAAGTTTTAAACTCTCTGCTGAACAATTATCTATTCTCTTCTTGAAGATCTTCTTAAACAGGTTTAAAGAGACACTACAAAGCATACCAGCTCAGTTCTCTCTGCTAAAATTTGTGCAAAAAACAACCATGCTGCTGTTTGACTACATACAAAATGCATGCAAAGTCCTGCACAACACTATTGTAAACTGAGGCAGGAAAGGCCGTGCCACAGAGCATGCAAATATGTTTTAAAGACGCATTAATGGTCTGAAAAAGCACAGAACTCACCCAGGGTGTTTTGTCATTGGAATAAAGACAGAGAGACTGCAGCGCACCGCACAGCGCTGCACACTCACTGAGCAACTGAGACTGTGGCCAGCTGTGGTGGAGCACTGAGTCACATGGACCGTTTGAGGATGGGAAAAAAAAAAAAAACTACTTGAATCCTTTTGACTCCCTCTCACAAGAGCTGCGCAACAAGATATGATGAGAGTTTAAAAAAATACTGTACACAAACTCAAGATTTTAGCCCACTCACTTCAACTTTTGGTTTTAAAAACAGACTTGCTCTTATTAAATGTAACTTCTGATCTCTGTAGACTCAGAAAGATGGGATGACTAAATAAATGTTGCCGTTATAAAAATTATTAATCCATCCAGCAACTTGAATCTTGTCTCATTGTTGTAAGATACAGTATATTGCCTACAAAAAAAAAACACTAGACACAAAGGATCTTAAGAATGCATGTTAATTTGTGTTTATGAATTATATATTTCAGTGTAAATATGCAATTTGCTTTTCTCTCCTTGGTATTTTTTGAGTAAACTTCTGTTTACATAAAAGCAGACACGTGTTTGTGCGCTTCGCTTCATGTGCGCTTCCCCACAGAGCTCGTTTGCACATATGCAAGGTGATGGTTCTGTAAAGCAAGCCTCCCATGCCGCCTCTTTATGCTTTCTTGTTAGATGCGGAAGGGAAATTTCCATTTATGTAAATAAACAATAAAGTAATCTAATCTAATTTTAATATGCACAATCACAAAATGAGCCACTGTGTCTTTTTATTGCTTTGCCACGGTCATTCTGCCAGAAACAACAGACACCACTGGATGCTCCGTTTGCTTTGAACACACATTTTACACTTCAAACTCAGCTTTTTTTAAAACTCGGGCTGCATGGATAAATACTGCCTTCTCGAGCCAAAGCGTGAAAAATATTTATATATTCCTCTTGCATGTTAAGTAACATGAAAATGTTTTCTCAAGGCATGAAAACAGCAGCTTGTCAATCGATCTAAACTCCATTGTTGTGAACAGAAGCCAACTTCAGTTTTCAGTCAGACTTATAGCCTTTAAATAATCTATCCAAGTCAAAGCCATACTCGTAAAAAAACGAGATGAGACGAGCTCATGCAGGGAGCAGTCAGAAAATGTGGTAGCTTTTAATTTTGTGGACATTTTTCACTCAAATAAATGAGCTTTTACACCCCATGAAAATCACAATAGATATAGAATTCCACGTTTTCCCCTTTAACAAAGGATTTTCTGCACAGAAGTGAGTTAAAAGTCGCACATCGTGCTCAAAATCTGTGCACTCCATGAATTAATGCACGCAGCACATATAAATATCCTTCAAGCAGATTCAGACAGTTTGATCCAGACTTATTGTGGCACCTGATCTTACGGCAGAGCCTTCACACCAGAGGTGCGTTTTCATACCTGTAACGATGCTTCCTGGACCGGGAGCGACTTCTGGACCGAGAAGTGGAGCGGGACCTCGATCGGGATCTCGAGCGGCTCCGAGACTTCGACATGGATTTGGTGGATCTGGACATCGCTGCAGTCAGCCCGCCTCAAACTGGCACACAAGTGTTACACAGACGAGTCAGGATTGCAGGGAAATTTTTTAACAAGTACACATTTACATAAAACAAAAAGTGGAAACTCTGTAAAATGATCTACTCAAAGCATTTGCTGAATATTAGTCTGAATATTCAGCATAAAAAAAACATCATGCTTTGAAGTATTCCATAAAACGTAATAAAGATAAACCATTTAATTTGGACGTCCACTGCTGCTTTCAGGCCACAGCTGAGCGAACAGTGGAAAAGGAAGAAGGCGGTGTGCAGTGCAAGGCATCCGAACAGAAGTTTTATTTAGTCACTGATCATTTGCATAAAGGGTCATCTGACCGCTCGTCCGCTCCGGACAAACTAATACCACAAAAAGCAAAATGAATCACAGATTTTATCTTTAACAATGAAACCAACAGGAAATGAACGCCACTGAACTAAAAAACTGGTTCTGTTCCACGTCGGCACATTGTTCACGTCTATCATGAACAATTTTATGAAACAAGTGTTTGTTCTCTGTAGGTTTGTTTCTTGTGCTTTAAATGAAAAGCTTCACTTTTCATCTTTGGGAATAAGCGTGATCGCAAACTGTAGTTAAAATGGAACAATGTGCTTTTAAAACTTGTACATTCTTTTTGAGGAAATGAAACTTCTTGTCGACCTAAAACGCCTTTCCTGTATACACAAGAGTGGTTTCAAAGCACTGCTCATCTGTTTCCATGACATTTATTTGACTTGTCTGGTTTGTTGAATCTTCACCGTTAAGCTCAAGCCTGACATTGGCAGAAGTAAATGTTTAAACTCTTCCATCAATCCTCTGGATTAATGGGAAGGTTTCTGGTTACCTTTTCTGGCAAGAGCATTTGTTTGTGGGTAACGATCTGCTTGGACTTTGCGCTCTTTGCACACAGTTTCTGTTTAATCAACTGCTCCAGCTCATCATTTGTAGATCCCCTAAACTGGACGCCACTACAGTGCTGGTTTGTTTCTACGTCCTGCTGAGGCCCACAGAACATAATTTGTGGTAAATGATCCTCAGAACATCAAGTAATTGATCTCTTTTATTAGAGTCATCTTCAGGGACTTTGGCGGGAGGAAACTGCAGCGTACACGTGACGGGGATTTAAAATCCATCCCGCTCAATCGCAAGAAAATCCTGCTGCCTTGCTACCACTTTGGTAAGAAGCGGAGCAGCTCTGTTGTCTCCTCCCTCCATCCTCGTGCTGGGTGAACTTTCCGCTCTCCTCATTCTTGGCAGATGGTCGTTTTTGGCTTTCAGGGAACAATTTCCTGAAGGCAGCCCTCAATAAACAGTCACTTCAGCTTACTGTGCACTTTTCAAGACTGGCATTCAAATGAAGCCCTTCGCAGCACCAAGTGGTCAAAGGGTAAACTCTGAACTCTGACGTCAACTTATTTTAACTTCACTGTCGGAGACCTCTTCAGCAGCCAGAGTCCCATGCATACATATCCATGACAACATGTGTTTATGCACCTACAGCTTCTATAAGTTCATGGTAGTATGTCTTTGTGCTGAGACTGGTTTGCAAACAGAATCGAGGGAGTCTCTGGAAAGTCTTGCAAAGTTCACGGTGGTTCTCATTTTCCTCGTTTGACTCAGTCTTGCAGTTTCACCAGTAGAATTTGGAACATGTTCAAAAAAGTTTCACAAAGTTTCTCTCAAAATAGCCAAACTTTTGTGATTTTGATTTTTGTCACTGGCATCTCCAATTCAGAGGACTACAGCTGTATTGTGGCACCTTCACAGACTGACAGAAAACATGTCCAGGTCTAAAAACCATGTCCATGATTGATCATCACCTTTGTTTATTTTATTAATTTATTTTAGACCGGGCAGATTCTGGCAGATCCTGATCACCCTGGTGAGTTCAGGTTGCTTCCATCGGACGCAGGTATCTGCAGCACAGATGTAGGACGAACAGACTGAAACACTCAATCATCCCTGTAGCAATCAGGCTTCTCAACGAACACTGATGATTTCATGTATTATTTTAATTAGGGATGCACAATATTATTGGCATGGTATCGTATCGGCCGATATTAATGTTAATTTTCAACATTGGACATCGACCTTTCCATAAAAAAAAAACTCACCGATATAAAAGGCGCTGTTTTTGCCTGCAGCGGCAGCACAACGAGATGACGTTGCAGCGGCAGCGCAACGCGATGACGTCACCTGACCTCATGGCGGAGAGGAATATTCAAAATATCGGCGGTGTGGAAGTTTTATTTTTCGTTGGTGAGGATGTTGGATTCCGAAGATTTGTGGACTACGTTAAGCCTCGCTACATCGTCCGCAGTCTGAGATATTTTTCCGATGTAACGTTACCCGAGTTACAACCGTTATTTCCGACGTCACTGAGAAGCTAATAGCCGAAAGCGCGACTTGTTGGGTGAGTTTTATCATAGACATTTGGACGTCGTGTTAGCTCCGTTAGCATGATTAATCTTACAACACAATGGATAGACAAAAACTTTGAACTTAAAAAGTCTGTCCTTCATGCACAGGAGTGCAGAGGATCCACACTGCA
>JARVGS010001283.1:10446393-10457793 GCA_031762315.1 Hypsolebias antenori | reverse complement strand
CCTGGATTTTTTTCTGTGAAGAACCCAGAGAGGGTTATTTGGTTATTATTTATTTTATTAATAGTGTTATTATTTATCTCCTGACTTTTGTTCTGTGAAGAACTCAGAGAGGGTTATTTGATTGTGCTTTCTGGAAAACAATACATTTTTACATTTAGGTACTCCTGCAATCGTCACACTTTTTCCTGTTACAAATTGACTCCGGCCCCCCACCAGAGAAGGGAAAAGTTATGTGGCCCTCACAGGAAAAAGTTTGGGGACCCTTGAGCTAAACGATGACTTTTTATGGGACTCTGTTTCAGTAATTGCACGCTGAAATTTCAATGTTGAATAACAGCTACTGGTAATAAACATTATTGGAATCACAATTCTAAATACATAATTACTGGTGTTCTAGTTGTAAAATGAATAATTCAGAATAAGTAGCTAAAGATAATAATAGGTCTTAGAGGATTTTTGTATAAAAGAGCACTTTAGTAGCCAAAAAGGCATACGTTAAGTTTCTAATTCAGAACCCATAACTACATAATTAATTAGACACTTATCATTAAATTCTTAACTACTAATTATTATATAATTATCAATAATTAATTACTCATTATAATTTCCCTCTTGGATTAATAAAGTATTTTTGAATATGAATTGAATTACCAACCTGCAGTTTTTCTATTCTAAAAGGTGCCTTTTCCCTCAACTTTACAAACCCCACTTCAACTCACAATTATTGAACCTTAACAGTAGGTTGCAACTTAACAAATGGGTCTGTTTTTTTAATTATTATTTATTACAGACAGTCTACCTCAATCCAGGGAATTGGATTGTGCCTCAGTGCCTGGTAGTGCGGCGGTTAGAAACCCTTGTGTACCTGCAACATGCTGAGGCTTCATGGGACCTGCTTTTTTCAGAAACGACTCCTCGTTCTCAAAAGCGAGGATGGGCTTGGTGCTCATGCTGCTCTCAGAATTGTCCCGGGCTCCGTTGCTGGCGTTGCCCTGATTTGTGACGTGGACGAAGTCCTCGAGGTGGTCTCCTTTAGTGGACAGACCATTTTCATGTCTCATGGGCTGGACTCCGTTTACAGCTGGGAGGCTAGTTGATGAGGAAACACAGCAGAAAACATGGTTATGGTTCTGATTTGTCCGAATGACTCACAGAACCGGGTGAGTCACTCCACGGCCGTCCAATTAACGGAGTTTAAACTCTACGCCTGGAAGTGTGTTCAAAAACAAAACTTAAACCAAATCATTGTCTCGTGTGTTTTACTGTGGCCCTGATCCCTGTGGCTCTTTTGTTTTCCACCGAGGTTCACACAAACAAAACTCAAGTCGACTGCCAGTTCAGTTTCCTGCCACACAAGTTTTACAGTTTTCAGTGGTTTAGCAGGAATGTGTGGTTAGAAAAAAAACGATTTTTACCGTTCGCTGATGTCCGCTTGTCCATTTTCAGTCTTGTTCGGCAGGTTGACCTCTGATTTGAGCTGGTAGTCAGCGGACACTGGAAAAAAGTAAACGTCCACAGTGTGTAATAAACATCCCGTCATTTCTTACCACAGAATGACAGACGGCAGTAAAGATGGTTTAGATTTTTACAGCTTTGTGTTTTAAGACAGAAAATAAATACTTCCCTCAGGACTTTTATGCTGCTCTCCTTTCATCCACTGGCTAGAATATAAAAGTTGTTCAGCCCTTTTAAAGATCGTCTCCACCTCAGCTTTGTCAAAACGTGTCCAAAACAATACTAAATATCAGATGATTTAGCTAATTGTAGAAAATCCAATTGAAATTAACTGAAATGTTTTGAGCCTAGAGCCATTTGAAAATCACTTTTTGTGTACCGTACTTTCCGCCGTATAAGTCACATCAGTTTAAATACGACTAATAAAGTGGAAAAAATATAAATAAGTTGCTTTGCCGTATAAGTTGCATCTATTACATGTCACTGCTAGGCCAGCTGCAATAAACAATAAATCAACTTCATGATGAATGACAATTAACCTCATTTTCATTTATAAGCTTTATCGGAGGTTTTTTTTTGCATCTCTTTCTTTCTACTGAAGACACGGCTCAATCTGGTGCTATTTGCCAACCCCTCCCTTTCTCTTTAAAATCTGTTTTAACTGTCCAAAATTGCACTTTTGGATCATTAAAAGCAGCTAAGCTGAGAAGCAAAGCTACAAGCTAAGCTAACAGGCCGGCCTCAGGGGAAAAACCTCCGTTTTGTCAAAGCTCCAAAGCACCTTCCTCCCATTTTTCTAAAAGAGACATTCTGCTTGCTCCCTCACTATCCATCCTTCGGTTCAAAGCGTCTTATACTGCCCTCCGGTGGTCAAAAACAGGTACTACATGCTGAACAAATTAAGATAGAAAACATTTATTCTTAAATTTGACAATAATTACTACTTTTTGTCATATTTCAAACAATATCATTTATATCAGTAATTTCTGAGACAATTAATCGCCCAGCAAAATTTACTAAAGTGACAGGCCTAGTCACCGCTGACGCGTCGCGCTTGTTATGCGCCGCCGGTGTTGTGCCAAAAATAGATTGGCTGCCAAAATGGCAGCCACGGGAATGTGCACTGGAGGACTAACAAGAATTTAACAAGATTAACACTTAAAATCAATTATTTGTTAGCTTGAAATCATAAAGGTGTGTCTCAGTTTAACTTTTCCTTAATAAACTTTAACGGTCAAATCAGTTGAATTTCAAAAATCGATTCACGGCTGCAAGGAGCTCGCAGAGGGTGGACTCACTGTGCATTTTTTCAAAATTTAACACGATAACCACCTAAAAAAACAATTATTTGCTTGCTCGACATAGTAAATGTGTGCCTCAGTTGAACTTTTCCTTAATAAATGCACTTTGACAGTCAAATAGCTGCAATTCATCTGGGCGTCGTGGCGAAATGCAGCTGATTTGACGTTTGCTCCAGGAGTTCTGGAGCAAGATGAAGGTGGCCTGTATGGCAAGCCGAGTGTCTCATTAATAGCCACTTTTACCTATTAATGAGCCACTTGGCTTGCCATATGGCTCAAGGACCTTCTAGTGGCTGAAAATGGTAGTGCTCAATATTTTCCATGTCAGAATGAATGAAATAGTCAGATCTCAGCCAAAGATTGGGTTGTAAATATGGGAACTAAACAAATAAGTTGCTTCGCCATAAAAGTCGCAGGGCATGCACATTTATGCAAAAAGGTGCAACTTATACAGTGAAAAGTACGGTACTTAAATCAAATTGGAATATATTTGGTCCCTTCTGTTAATTCTACTGAAGAAATGGGAATAGTTTGTTTTTTAACAGCCTGCCATAAAGTGTTCAACAACCAAAAGTTAAAATAAGTTCTTTAAGTTGTTTGTTGGCAAAACAATGGTTCATATGTGGAGTTCAAGGTCCACGAGTCAAAACAAGCAAAATGTAAATGAATAAATAAATGGAAAGTTTTGAAAGCTCTTTAGAAATCCCAATCAGGAGCACTTTGACAACAAAATATTAAAAACTAAAACTTTTGCTCAACGTTTCTCAGTCAGTTCTCAAATAAATGCATAATTACGGAACACCAACTATGATGCAAACCCTAAAATCTTTGTTTCTTGGTGTCCAAACCATAAATGTTTAACTTTTATGATGTAAGTGACATGATTGAGAACTCTAATGTGCAGATACAGTTTTAATACGATTCTACTCAGACTGCTCAGTGAGAACTTTCTTTACGTATATTTATCTGGAACTTCATAGTGTCTGATTTAGCAACATTAATAAATAATGGTCCCATTCAGTTGGTAGGAAAGTTATAGTTTCCTTCAGACATCTTTCCTGTGGAGTTCGGACCACCTACTCGCTGGGCTCTGCTGAGGACAAGGCTGTGGTTTTCAGACGGATCTCCGCACCCCTCGCTGAAATGAACTCGTGTTTGCCAGGCCTCCGACCACATCAACGCCAGGCTAATGTCTTTGTGCGTTGGAGAACTTTAAAACAAACTGGATTCCTTTGAGACCACACATCATACCCAGCAATTATTGCTAATGAAGCTTCGAAATAACATACATCAGAGAAAAAATTATAGTATAAAAGGATGGATGAGTAGGGTCTCGTGTTTCTTTGTTTCATTACATGTATTTGCTGCTGTCAGCCCGTTTATCCTCGGCCATCTTTCAGTCCTGAGGATTCCACAAGTACCTGTAAGCACACACGGGTCCTCTATTGTCCTGAGAAGAACTCCAGCTGGATGGAATATGAAGCAGAGATATAATCTAATAACCCTTTTCTACTGCGAGTTTCACGGAGCGTCCGACTCGCATGAGAAGAGAGATGGAAGGTTACAATAAACACAGGAGCCGTGGCCTACCATCACACACGGAGGATGTAAAACATTAAATATCAGCAGAATGAATGGATTCAGGGCTTCTGGAATGAGAAGAGATGCTCTCACCGTGAAGCTTGTGTGACTCAAGTTTAAAAAAAAAAACATCCTCCTGGTTTTCAATCCCACTCAGTCGCACTGTGTGAATGTTTATGAAGCATTCACAACTGTGATCCATTTTTCTTCTGTACGTTTTTCAGCTTCTTTCTTGTCCCACAGTTTTCAAGCCATTTCAACAAATCATGCATCACAATATTCAGCCCATTCAGGAAAAGAGTACTTTTGGTAACGGTGCACCTTTAGCGTTTTTTTAATATCTAGCCTTTTCTGCCACTTTTTTCCCCTCACAGAAAATGACTTGAGCTCATTTTACATCCTTCATATCTTTAGATCTGTTTACAACCTTTTACTGCTCTTTTCACATTTTGTTCTGGTTCAGCATCTTTCAGCATCTGTGTGCAAATTTTAACATTTTACCAGCCACTTTCAGCTAATTTTAGCTGTTTATTCAGCTGTTCTGTGCTCCTTTGACATTCTTTCTGCTAACTACAACAGTTTTGTGCTTCTTCTAACTTCTTTCTGCTAATTTCAGCTTGTTATGCTCCTTTCAGCTTCAACTTTTTCTGCTATTTTAGCTACTATTTAGTCATTTTTATGCTAATTTTAACCTTTTCAGCTAATTCCACATTTTTTTGCAATAATTTCAACTCTTTTTTGCTTAATTAAGCAATAACGTGCTCTCTACTTCCTTCTGGTAATTTATGCTTCTTTCTGCTTTTAGCTACTTTTCAGGTGTAATTTAGCTAATTTTAGCTATTTTTTCCAGATAACTTCCACTTCTGCTTCTTTCAGCCAAACTGGGCCAAACATGCATTCTTTCTGCTTTCTACTGCTAATTTAAGCTTGTTCTACTTTTTTTTTTTTTGGGTGGCTTTTTTCAGATAAATTCATATTTTTCGTGGTAATTTTTGCTCTTTTCAGCTTAATTATTTCTGCCAGTTTCAGCTCGTTATGCTCCTTTCAGTATAATTATGCTAGTTTCAGCTATTTTTGCTACCATTTAGCTGTTTTCAGCTAATTTTAGCTTTTCCAGCTAATTCCACTTTTTTAAGCTTATTTCAGCTCTTTCTGCTTCCTTCTTTCTGCCTTTCAGCTACTTTCAGCAATTTTATTTGATAATTTCAGCTACTTTCCTTTTTATTGGGTGAATTTCCGCTTATTTAAAACCATTTCAGCAAATGTGATATTTCTACTTTATGCTGCTAATTTAGGCTTGTTCTTCCATTTCAGCTACATTTCAGCATGTTGTTTTAGCTCATTTCTGCTGCTTCTAAGCAAGTTCTTCTGTAATAAGCATTCCCACTGCATTTTCACAAGAAAAGCCATTTCTCTAGAGGTCAGTTGGATTTAATGGTCTGAGCAGGTTAAAGCTCAGGACGATCAGTGAGAATCATGATTTACCTTTGCTGCTCTCCGCCTGGCTCTCGTTAGCGTCAGCAACTGGAGAAGACTTGACCTCTTTCTGTAAACGTTGGCGATAATTTCAGTCACGTGCAGGACAAGTCGGGACGTTGTGTGTAAAAAGCTCACATACCTTGTCACCTCCATCCGTCTTGCGTGTCCTCTTCATGATCTCTTCCAGACGCTAAAAAAAAGAAGGAAATAAAATCGTGAAAATGCCACAGATCTGTTTTATTGTGGATTTATTTTAGGAGATGTTGGGCAGCTATATTTAAAGGATTTAAAGCAGCTGTGCTTCCAGTGAGGACACATAAAGCTTCAGTTTTATTTATATGGCTCTGATGTCAAAGTTTTAGAGATTCACAAATAGTTTTGTTGAACTTTGTATGAGTTATCAGGATTAGTGAGCCAGACAGGATACAAACTGTAGTTTCACATTTCAAGAAGGAGTTCATTTATTTTTGTAACTTCTAGTTTAAAATCATTCTTGAGGGAAAACTGAGGTTTGTGTCCTTAAAAATGAAAATAGTGAACAGCAGGACAGAGGAAGGAGATTGTGCTTTAATAAAACAGAGAGCGCTCTGCCTGGCTCATTTGTGTGCGATAAAGTTTGATACGAGATCCGAGCTTCATTTGAGCACTCAGCTAGACCAGAACTGCAGCTGCCACTCATAAAAGAGAGGCATTTTTAAGATCCAAGGTTATTTTGTGCACAGCTCGCACACTCATGACTTTGGTATCTAGTTTAGCTGCAAAATGTGCCTCCACTCTTGTTTGTTTTTGTTTTTGTTTGTCTGATGGGTTGCAGTGTCGCCCCTCGGGGTACTTCAAACCACCTGTGCGCTTTATGGAGTCTGTTTGCTCCAAGTGTCGAAGCAGGGAATCTTTGTGGTAGAAAACATAGCGTTCTCTCAGGATAATTCCTGTGTGTTTGCTGGCTGAGCCAGGCCTGGCACAGCAAGAGCCGAACTTTTCCCACATGGCGAGAAGATGGGGAGAGGAAAAACACTTTGGTGGCATGCAAACGTCTGAGCCAACAGTGGTGAAAGAATTATTCACATGACCCAAAGGGGAAAAAAAAAAGTTTAAAAGAATAAAATATCTGCAAGTGAAATGATTCTTCAGTAAAATCATGACCAGTACCAGCCAAAGACTGGAGGTTATGTAGCATATTTTAAATGAAAGTACAAAATAAAAGGTGAATAATTAATTCAAGGTACTCTTCTCCAAGTCATGGACACTGGACAAAGAAACTCCATAAGCTATTGTTCTCACGTCAACGATCAGTGTGCTCTAGAAATAAAGTTGACTGGACTTGACTTGACTCTTCAGTTAAAAAGTAGTGGGCAAAGTTTGTGACTGAACAACCACGTGTGTGTGATTTACAGATCCACACAGATGAAACTGGAGCAGCTAGCCTGCCAATCAAAGCATTTATAAATAGCCACACACACACGCACACACACACGCACACGCACACGCACACGCACACGCACACACACACACACACACACACTACAGCTCATTAAATCATGGTATGCAGACAGTCCATCTACAATGAGCCAAAAACATCCCTCATCTCAGTTTCATGGATTCTGTTCAGAGCTGGTTTTGTTGTGTGGCAGAGCGCTGGGAATAAAAAAAGCACCATTTCACAGGTTACCGTATTTTTTGCAGTATAAGTTGCACCTTTTTGCATAAATGTGCAAGTCCTGCGACTTATACAGGCAATCCTCGACCTACGTCACCCCCAACCTACGGCAACTCGGACTTACGACCGCACCTGAACGCACCATATGACGTCATCCGGCTGCATACGGCACTTTTTTTTCATTATTTTCTGAGTTTTTTTTTTTTTGTCTGTTAGCAAGCTAGCAGCTTTAAAATACATTTTAGGGGCACAAAATGTGTGCTGGCATTGTTTTAGGTTGTAAATAACGCGTTTAAAAAGACGTTACGGCCGCCATGTGCTTTCAGTTTCGAGCTACGGACGAAAATCCGGACTTCCGGCGCCACGTGGCCGGCGCTCCGAGTTACGGGAAAATCGACCTACGACCGGTCCGTAGGTCCGGAACCCTGTCATAAGTCGAGGATTGCCTGTAATCACAATCTAATCAAACATTCTGAATAGAGCAGACTGCAGGTAAGACACTGACTAACAGACACGCACATGACAAGGCCATAAGAACTACACACATGGATTCATGAATAACGTTTATACACAACACTTTCATATGTTATACATATTCTAGCTTTAATCATTAGTTTGTAAATCCACCCACTAAACAGTAGTTCCTACACATAAATTCTAGCCAAATCATAGTTTAAATTAGACTAGAAGAAGGCAACACATTATTTGTCCTCAAGTGAGGTTCAGCTCAGTAAAACTCCATGTGCTGCCTGCATAACACAGCACAGAGACAACGTGAAGGGGGATGGTGACTACTTCAACAGACTTCAACACAATTGTAATACTGGTTGACTACAATACATACACATAAGCTAGATAATAATTAATAGTGATTAGTTATTCTTGTCAACATTTACACTAATTATTTCTTAGTAATAAAGTTACTAACACATTAGCAAACATGAACCAAAGGCCTGAATTAAGAAGTGCACAAGTGAGTGTCCTGAAAACCTTCCTTATCAGCAACTTTTGGAATGCAGCTGACCTTGGAGCAAGGGGCAGGCTATACCTCAAGTAACCATGGTAGCCTGGAGTTTGCAAGCTGCCAGTCATACACATCAACTAATCAGGAAGCTAGCCTCTAAAAACCCATAAAAGCCAGTGAGACACACGCACTCACCAGACATCTTTTGGGAACTCTCTAAGATAGGTTTGTGCGTTCAATGTCCCAAATATATGCATATATTCTGAATATTACTTGAATGTCTGAATATTTGTAACCCCTGTTGTCAATAAATCATTTTATACTAAGTTGACATCTTCAGCTGTTTGAACACGGAATAGCAATTCACAACAGATGGTGACCCCGAACGTCCGGCTGATAGACGTCTACGAATTGGATCGAGTTGGTTTGCTGTTTCACACACAGAGGAAAAGACATCTACTTTATTCAGGTAAGCTGGTAGACCTGTTTTGACCTTATGTGGTCCGAATAAATCAGCGATTAGACGGTAAACCAAATTCATTATCCTCTGTGAGTGTGCATGAACCAGTTCCGGAAATAAAACTGGCTATTTAAGCTATTGTCCACTAAATGGTTTCACTTCAGACACGGGGTTTACGCTTATTCAGACGTTGTAAGCGTCACTCGTTGCTCGTGTGTGCAGACGCACGGTTGTGGCGGCATTTTTACTTTCGGTTTAGCATCGGTATACTTACGTAGTAGTTCACGAGTTCTCTCGTGCCGGCTGTAGAGCTTGGAGCCCACAACAGAGTCCGGGGTGTCTGGGACACTGGCGGCTTGACCGGAGGACGTGCTTGGAGCACTTCCGGGTTTACGTGGGACATAAACAACATTTCCCAGCATTCACTGGGTGGCATCGCCCGGCATGCTCGACGGTTGGGGGGGGGATCTTAACCAAGTCGGGGACTTGTAGCTCCGTTTTGCAGCGACGGGGTAGTGCAGGTGAACTACCAAATGCTTGCTATTATAGTTTAGATGCTGGGAAATGAATGTCTGGGACTTGAATAGTTATTTCTTCTAAATTCTGAGTCTGGGACTCGTAGTGTTAGCTTGCGTTAGCGGTAATTTACATAACTCGTTCGTGTTGTTTTTTTATTGCGTTAAATATTAATGCTGGGTGATTGAGGACGTGCTTTTACAGCGTTGTGGGTGAAAGTATGAGAAAAAGAAAAGTCAAATGAGGGGGAGGGAATCTCCACTGTTGTTTTATTGTTTTTCCTTTTCTTTTTATTTTTGTCGGTGAGTGGAACTCCATATCTTGACAATGGGGGCTGAGTGACTGGATAAACACCGGCTGTGATCCCTCCAGGGAAGTGATTTGCGGCCTGGCTTGAAGGAGTCACAAACATTTTTATGAAATTGAGGGTGCTCACGGAGCCTTGTACAAACCAGGATGTCAGGTTGGCTTGATTAGGGGTAAACGCTGAAGTCCTAGAAACGGGACTTAAATAAATAATAAATAGATGTCTTTGAATCTGGCTTTTAATATTTGTAGAATGTTTTATTTTTCCATCTCGGCAGCTGGGGAAGACAGAGTGTGGGGCAGGAAGGTGTGTCCAGCTATGCCCACAAAAACACATCCACTAAGCTAGAATCAACAATCCACACATACAACACTTGGGTTTTGCTTTGGAACCTATGGTTTTTGGGTTGATGTATCGGATGACAAATGTACAGGTTGATGCTGAAGCTGGATTCATCCTATGTGACTTCTCACACCACTCATGTAGAGGTAGCGAACAAACTGTCAGCCAAGCACTGTGGCTCTACTGAAGGACTGAAACAAAAGGCAAAGACTTGTCTGAAGGACAACAAACTGAAAGAGGGGCGGTACTTGAACTCTCATGAAACACTGTCCAGGTGATGGGGGCTCCTGGATCTAACTAAAGAACAGTCCACTCAAAGAAACAAAGAACAGTCCACTCAAAGAAACAAAGAACAGTCCACTCAAAGAAACAAAGAACAGTCCACTCTCGCTGTATGCTGAACTCTGAACAGGCCTCGCGACAACCTGGGGCCAGAAAATGCTGGTGGTCAAACGGTCCAAGCCACTACTAACACCTACAATCCAGCAGAGGGATTATCCGACGCATTTGCTGTGTGATCGTCGCCCGATGACCCTTGGGACGGGAGCAAAACTACAGTTGGTTTTGATAAGTAACACTCACATAGTCTCACTTCTACCGCAAGACACATGGTTTTAAGTGAAGTAAGGTAGAACTGATGTGGGTTTGCTGGAATGCTGGCCCTCTTCCATGACTCGGTGCTGATAATTGTTTTATTATCTCATAAACTTAGGAATAAGCCTAGAAGAACATTGAATTATTAACTTTTTGTTTTACAGGTTACTCATGAGTCACGAAGACTCAATTCACAGAGAAACTCTGTGTATTAGACCTGAATTGGATTGAGACCATTAATGCTTTAGGAAGTAAACATGATTGCCTTTACCTGTGAAAAAGCTTGTTTGGTGTCTGGTTTGCTACAAGGGATGCCATTTATTCAAAGGTTAATTGGGGTAGGAAATTAGGTAAGACTTGGGATCAATTTTCGCTCTATGTTTAAAAGCTGGGAGGTGGTAGGAAGATTACTACACCATTTTATTTTTATCTCTAGATTAGGTGAAACACCCTCAGGTCAAGAGAGGGAGATTTGAATTACTTAAAAGAGGAGGAAAATAGACTTTGCTTGTCAACTCATAAGATGAAACAGCTCATAGAATTGTATCTTTGGTTATAATGAAACATAGTATGGCTTTATATTCAAAACAGACACTTGAGAGCCTATCATACCCCTGAGGGGGGCAAAAGAACACTTAAATTAAACATATTGACATAAAGTCTTATGCAACTGTAGTGAGATACCTCCATGTCCAATCCTCTCCCAGATGACCTTCTGGTGGACAGAACTGGTAATCCCATTAA
>JARVGS010001283.1:10348415-10364252 GCA_031762315.1 Hypsolebias antenori | reverse complement strand
TAAACCCATAACTGTCATCAAGGCTATGCATTAGAAAATAAATGTTTACTTTAAATAAATTTGTGTCTTGTCTTAAAGTTTGTAAGACTTCTATCAACCTTGAGGTTACCCTACATTAACCTCAATTTATCCACTGGGCTACATACGGTACTCTTGTTGTACCTATCCTTTCCTAAAAGTCTTGTTACATACATAACTGTATGAAGAATAAAAATGAAGTTTCAAATACTATCTCATATTAGTCTGTTTTTCATCTAAATGACAATGATTTCTTAAACACTAATGGTGATATGCATTAATGACTACATGCAAGTCAACAAGTCTTAATATATTAATATATTCATACACAGTACTTTTCTTATATGTGGCTCTGAGCCCAAGGCAGCAATCGTCACTTTAATCTAGGCTAAAGCATCAGAAATGCTGTAAGAAACAACTATAACATTAACAGTGTCTTCAGTTTTCACGTGTTACAGTTTGACACCTTTGTGTTTGTGACTGGAGGCAACAATGAGTGTTATTAGTCAAGCAAAAAACTCAGTTTTCTGTGTATTGGCATTATTTTCTGGGCTTTAGGCTGCCTCACAAATTGTTATGTTCTTAAGTCCCAAATAAATTCAATTTCCAAATGCAGTGATCTCCCTAATGAAAAGTCAATGTCCCTCTCTCCCTCTCCGTTTAGTTCCTACGGGGACAGTCGAGAAAGATGAATTTATCAACAGGCTGGAGAAAAAGCCCGGGGGGACACCTCCCCCTCGTGAGCAAAACATACTGCAGTGTGTCTGGTCAGTCCTCCATGATTACACAGTTTGTGTTTTGAATATGAACTGGCAGAGGAGGCATTGCTCTATGAGCAAATGAAAGTGCTATTTGTATTTTCACAAATCTGGAAACTAGTGATTATAAAAGCACTCCGATGTTGCATACAGCACATCTAATTGTTAAGTGCAAAGGGTGAGCTTGTTTGGAGCATAAAACATGCAGTATTATTATAGCAAGCCCTTTGTACAGCATTACCTTGATACAGTTATGCCAAAATTTGTTTTAGACATGATTTTTTTAAACATATATTTTTTTCAGAACCCTTAGATTTCTAGTTTGGCTTTTAGATCCGGGCGTAGTCTTTGCCTCAAGTGGAGGAGTTTATTTAAGCTGGTTGTCTTGTTCACGAGTGATGGTAGGACAGAGTGAGAAATGGACTGACGTATTGGGGCGTCATCCTCAGTAATGAGGACTTTGCCTCACTTAGTCGTGGTGAAGAAAGAGTTAGGTCAAAAGACAAAGCTCTTGATTTACTGGTCTGTCTACTTTCCAATCCTCACTCATGGTCATGAGGTTTGGCCTGTTATTGAAAGAACAAGATCCTGGATACAAGTGACTGAAATGAGCTTCCTTTGTAGGGTGACTAGGCTCAGCCTAGGTGACAAATTCAATCATCTGGAGAGAGCCAGGAGTAAACCCACTTCTCCTTCACATCAAAAGGAGTCAGTGGAGGACGTTTTTGACATCTGATTACAATGCCTCTTGGACGCATACCTTTAGAGGTGTTTCAGGCACATATCACTGGAAAGAGGCCCTGGGACAAACCCATAACTCACTGTAGAGAATATAAAATCCTCTCTGGCCTGGGAACACCTCGGGGTCCCTCAGGAGGAGCATGAGTGTTGCTCGTGAGAGGGATGTCCGGGTTTCTCTCCTGGACCTATTGCTTCTGAAACTTGACTACCATAAACCTCTGCACTTTTGCAGGACAAAGTTTAGGTCGTTGCCATTTTTCCCCAACAGAACGTTGCTTGTGTTGGTACAGACATGTTTGTATGCTGAGCAAAGGCCATTTGCCCATGGTGCTGAGGCTGCGAACGTATCAGTTCACCTGATGAGCACGTTCAGCCAGTCAAAAGGTTTACTCGGCTCCTAACGGACTGATGCATTCAACAGCTTCTCAGCGCCATCACCATGGTAACATGTGTAAATGGTTTTAGAATTCCATCCAGTCTGGATCAGGGGTGTCCAATCCTGATCCTCAAAAGCCACTACCCTTCATGTTTTACTTGTTACTCTGTTCAAACACACCTGATTCAAGGGTTGAACTACCTCCTCATGTTCTGCCTCTGTGTGGAAGCTCCCTGCTCCACAGTTTTTGCTCAGTGGTCTGTGGTTGCGTTAGGTAGGGGATCTGGCATAAAAACAATTGTCGAGTCTTCATGCAAGCTGAGTTTGCTGTGGTGACCCCTGAAGAAGGGAACAGCCAAGACGGGGCTGAGATGGGGTACAGGAAGGGCAGCTGACTTGAGACCAGAAATTTGCAGTTCAACTCCCAGCCATTACCACGTCGTGTTGTCTCTGAGCAAGAAACCTAATCCCTAATTGCTCCCCAGGTGCTCAATAGCTGGCCACTGCTCCACCTGCATGTATCCCAGGTGCGATGGGTTAAATGCAGAGAACCAATGTCATCATTGTATATTCCCTTACAATGATGACAACACGTAGCACTTCTACACTTAAAATAAGAACATAATTTGCTAGACAGACCATACTGTACGTTTATATTCTTATAAAAGCATTTCGAGACGAGATTTGTCATAAAATGCTGAGATCACTCCAGCTTTCCATACGTGTCCTTACCATCTGAACTCATAAACTGTTTCAGCTATTTACCTTGACTCATTGCATGGAAATGGTATGTTTAAATTGAGAAAATGTGTGCCATCTACTTTCCAGATAGGGGATCTCTGTTCATCTCCGTCTCCACAGTTCTAGTCTCTCTCTAATGTGACTGCACTGCCCATAAACAGACATTGAGTGATTAGCACTGCTCTGCCATTGACATCATTTGCATTTTAATAGACCATAATTACAACTCGGGGAAAATAAATTGCAGTTTGAAGAATGTTTGAATTACTTCAACTCTGTGGCTCTCCTCGTGAGATAGCAGTGAGCATATGCAGGAGCTGTTTGGATAGTTGATGTTTTAGACATGTACGGAGAAGCAAGAGGAAGTTACCTGAGGTAATTTTATTTATAGGATAAGTAACCTTTGGTGGTTTTAAATTAATTCTATAAATTGATCTGAAATGGTCTACAATCGGTTTGATCAAGAGAACTATAAATCCAACATGTAATACCTTACGTTTCTAAAAGAAAAAATGCCAAATTTTTATACTGCCCTTATGTTAAGAAATTGTGTTAGTCGTTTTAGTTCAAAATATTCCATATTGTAGCGTCTTGTGCAATCTATTACTGCTTGAATATGTGTTGGGAATGACGGTCAGCCACTACCACATCAAATGTATGGTCAATATTTTTAAAATTAACTGATGTAGGCTAATTTTAGTATTGACTAAGTTTGTTTAGCTATGGTGGCATTTTTAATGAGGTTGACTACAAAAGATAATCAGCTGTAGACTCAATAATTGCTTCATTTACAGTAAGCTCTTTCTAGTGGCTCAAGACCAATTTCGCTAAAAGACTAACTATTTTGACTTCAGTAGTAAATAACAGTTTTAAGCAAATGCGTTTTACATTTTGTATAGCTCTGAACGTGTCGAGGATTACTGTGCCTGCCACATCAAATTTTAGCTCAATATCTAAAATTGACTGACTTTTAGCTATTTTTGTCCTTTCTAAGATCAATTAACTGTTATGACCATGTTAGGTCAGGGTGATTCCAAATGATAATTTGTAATAGTACATCTAATTAATGCTTGAGTGTCCACAAAGACGGGCAAAAATACCATTGTCCTCCTTTCATCATTCAGCTATGGGCGATAAAGAATACAAGTACTGTATACAAGTTAGTTGAAAATACTCCCCCCCCCCCCTGCTGGAAACAGCTTTTGATACAAACATGTCCTGTTTTCTCTAATCCACTTTGTGTCCCTTCAGATACATACCAACTCTAATTACATATCCGTCCTCCTGTAGTTTCGACTTCTTATTAAAAGTCTTGGTAATTGCTTCTTGCCCAGTTAATATTCCCCAGTTACTCTTATCACCACATGTCACCTGCTGAGATGTGACACTTTCTAAGGATTTGGCCAGGGGTGTCTAACCCCGGCAGTTAAAGCCCATGTGACTCTGTAAGCAAGAGTGACAACACAATAATACTCCTTTACATCTAATCTTTCATTGCTGGATTATCAGATTAGAGGCCCCAGTTGTTTATGGACTCTGAGACTATCGAAAAAGTTGATATGTCAAGTTTATCTTACACGTCCTATCGAGGCAGTGTCGGACCATACAGTTGGCTGCGGATTGAAGATAAGGAACACGTAGTTGAATGAAAGCCTTTGGAAAACGTGAAACACGGCTACAATGCACTTTATCTAGTTTACAAAAAGGACCTCAACGGAAGCATCACCTCTCCTTTGGATTCACTTGATTTCTTTGACCTCCTTAGTGTGACAGAGCTGCCCTTTTTTATTTTGGCGGGAGATATTAGAAAATAATCCAGCACTTTAAAACTCAGGTCAGTGATGTGGAATCACCAGTTTCAAAGAGGGCATAATCCATCCCTTGTTCAAGTTGCCCCTTTGTGGCATTTCAAAGGCTTGAACTGATATAGGGTTTTCGATCAATCTATTGTTTGGACAAAACACCAGTGGTTGAGCATTATTCAACTTTGTATGTGATTTGCCTTTAAGACCAACTGCTTCCTTTCCAATTTAATAATAGTTATACTTAATGCCATGCCTCTAAGTATGACTGGCAGAAGATATCTGGGAATAGTCAACAGAAATCAGATCACTATCTTTATAAAGCTGGCCTTATCAGATTTGTAAGGGAATATGAAAATAAGTTTATATCATCTCTTACGTTTGAAGGTTGAGGTTTCAGGTACTGAGCAGGAAAAATCTATACAATCACACAGCATCATCATACAGCTATGCACAACATACAGCTGTCATAAAAACAATATCAAGAAATATGTTTTCAGAACGGTCAAAAACAATCTATATAGTGGCCTCCAAGTTGTTTGAATAATTACTGTAAAAAAAAAAAATACAATAGTACCAAAAAAAAAAAAAAAGTATTGCAGTTCAAGGTAATATGACCCAAACCCAGGAAGGAAAAATGCAAACATAAAAAAAAATAACAATAATAATAATAAAAAAAAAAAAAAAAAATAATAATAATAATTATTTAATGATTTTTAAAAAGGGCCCGCTAGGCTGAAACTGTAGGCAAGACATCGTGAAACGTTTTGCAAGGACGATTCCAAAATGCCTGGAAACGTTCATGAAGGGTTCTCAATTCTTTTGCATGAGGACCTCACACTCGTGTTGCAGGAATTTTGAACATGTACAAAAAAGCACATTTTCTCTGAATATAGTCACAAAAATGTGGTTATTTAAAATACTTATCCATTTAGTTTAAAATGTGTGAGAAATTGAGCAAAGAGGTTTGATGACCTATGGCACTAAAGTTCAACTGAATGGAGATGGAAGAGAACAAATTAGAATAAGATATTAAACATGATTGAGGCATGTTTATGGCACTTTGGGACTGAATTTACACAAAATTCCATCTCTTTCACTTTAATGTTGTGCAAATGTTAAGCATGTTACACATGTAAATATCAATTCAGGGTGATACCAAGTGATTGACCTTTTTTTTTAATGACCAAATTTGCTCAAATTTATTTATTCGTTTATTTCACAACATGTTGGATAATTTGGTCCATTGAAAGAACTTAATTGATCATTTGGTCAATAATTGTCCTGCCTTTCCTGAACGATGCTACAAGGCAGAAATTCTAAGAAACCAACAAATATGCTAAAGAAGCCATAAGGAGCTACCAAGAGCAAACAACAAAGCTCCATAATCCATGATTGGTTAAGAGTGTATGGAGGCTAAATAGTCATAGTCAATGTTGAGTGTGAACAACTGGACTAAAGAAAGCAAGTAAAACCAATATAACTGTATACATGGCAACAAAATACTAACGAGAAGTAACATGAACTTCAACAACAAACAAAAATCAGAATACAACTCATTTTACACAGAGCTAGGTAACAAAACATCCAAAATCACAGTCCACAGATCATGACTTATACCTTGGACCAGTCTAAAGCAATGTTCACTGTTAAACTGAAGTTTCATAAATTAAATTAGATTAATTAATTAACTGTGTAGTCTTACAGATAGTGGTGTATGTGTTTTATAATTGGACAAAAAAAACTTAAGAACTGACACCAGGGAGATTTATTTTTACAGCCTTAATTATGGTTTTGGATACTGACTTCAAGCAAGGACACATTATGTCCAATATTATTAAGTTTTATAAAAGCAATTCATTTATTTTGATGACTAAACTGGCCTCTTGGGTTCAGACTGAATACTGTTGATTATATTTCCAGAAATCCTGTTATAGATGGCAGTGTCACATTTAAAAGCTATCTAATCTGAATTGTGTTGGATGAAAGTTGAAATGTGACTCATAAACCAAAAACGTCTTTTTCTCCAAGCTCTTGTGATAACCATGACCTTTGTCTGAGAGTCTACTTGTATGCAGATTATTCAACCTTGTAATTATTTAGTACAGGGCTGTATGCAACTGAAACAGTAGCTCATGGTTTCTTGATGGAATGAACATGAATTTACATATTATCCAGCTGATCCCAGCTTCAGCTTACTGCCTTTAAACATTCCCCATCCTATTTGTTGTATACTCAAAAATGCTTTGAGCATAAAGGCATTGTGCTAACCCATTTTATTTTAAATCTATAAGCACCAAGGAAATAATTTAGAATAGAAACAGCAGCACACCATCCTAAGTAAATAATAATAATTCCTCTGTCCATTTCCTGTTTTATTTATGGCACTGGTTTGTCCTTTCCAGCCTGTGTGATTATTCACCTGCCTAGCACATTACTCTTGCAAATACCACAGCTATAAAGTGTTTCATATTTCATTCCGGGAGTTTGATGAGAGCGCACTGAAACCAATTTCCCAAAATATTGGGTATTCTGTGCAACAAGAATATGGCTCCCCTGATTGCATTATGCCTCTGAGGTGTGTTTAGCCAAATGTGCATGAACTGTGAGGTAAAAAAAAAAAAAAAAAAGCACAAAAGGCTGCTGCTGCTGCTCAGTCCTATTAAGAGCTGAAAAGGAGGAAATAAGGCATAGCATTTTTATCCACGTTCATCAAACTAATTCACTGGAAATTAAAAATCTGCTTGGGTTTTGGCTTTGTTACAACATGGAGACAGAAAGTTCTCTTTAAAGTACTCAAAGTTCTTAGATTATAGTGTTTTCATTCTTGGAATCAAGCTATTTGAATGATTTGCATTTTAAATTAGTTTCTTAGGGTACTGGTGAACTATTTAATTTTTTCATCTAATGCAGAATATTACTTTTTTTAAATATCAAATACAATGATTATACACTTTGGTTCTAGATGTATGCCAACATGTTGTTTTATGTAAGGGATTAAATTAATATTTTTTTCATCTAACCAATTAATACTAATCAAAATATTTGCAAGATTATCCTTATATTCTCATTACGTATATAATTTCTTATTTACTTTAAATACACATATTTATATATATATAAATAAAAAAAAGCCCTTCCTTCTTTTTACAAACAAAATGTAGCAGGTATAAGAATCAAATGCCTCCACACTGCTTGGCTCCATAGACTCAAGCTCAGGTATAAAATCCTGTTATATATCTGGAAAGCCCTGCTGTTAGACACAACAACTGGAGACCTCATAGGAGCCACTAGAATTGGGAAATATTGCCAAGCTCAGAGTGTTAAAGTGCTGATATTCGTTCACATGAAACTGCATTTCTTATGCTTGAGGGTGCATTCACGCCCGCCCTGTTTAGTCTGCTTTAATCAAACTCTAGTCTGTTTGCCTAGAAAGTCTGGTTCATTTGGGGAGGTGTGAATGCACAATCAAACTCGGATGTGGACCAAAAAAGTGAACTCTGGTCCACCTAAAAACCTAGGTCTCAGTTGGGTTGAAGTGAGCTCTAGCGCGGTTTGAATGCATTGTGAATGAAAGTGGACCAGAGACTGCTCCAAAAGCAGGAAGTAGACTACAGCGCAGGGCATTCTGTGTAAATCCAACCAAGACAAATGCACTTTTCTCATACCTTATATGGAGCCGTCTCAGCCGCCTTGTATGAAAAACAACATTCTCCATGATCTTGTGCCTCATCTTCTGCTCATGCTGAGTCCATTGCTGAAAAATGACAAAACAGAAATCCTAAAACCACTAAAATTTGACACCACTCCATTTTTGTTTATATTTCCAGAAGTAAGTTGTGCTCAGTGTCTTCTTCAGAGGTTTTCGTGTTGTTTCCTTCAGTAGTTCTTGGGTTGGCTCGATTGACTCAGTGCAGTGTGAATGTGAACCACACTAGCTGAAATGTAAATACATTTTCTGAATTTTGTTCCCCAATTGAACCGAGTCTACAAGACTATCAGTGCGAAAACGACCTTAATTACAGTGCCGTACGTCAAGTATTTAGGGTAGACTGTCCTGGAAAACAAAGAGTGTGAGAAATATGTAAGGAAGTGAGTCCAGGCGTAATGGAGTGGATGGAGAAAAGTTTCAGGAGTGATTTGTGACAACAGAGTGGCAGCAAAGATCAAAGAAAAAGTTTACAAGAGTGTAGTGAAAAGAAGGGAAGCCTGAGATTTTCATGATTGTATGTTCCCATACAATGGCAAAATTAGTTCTGTGCATTTTACCCATCACAACTGACATACACCCAGGTGGAGCAGTGAGCAGTTATGTAGGCACTCATGGTTCAATTAGGGATTAGGTGTCTTGCTCAGAGACACCACGACATGTGGGAATGGATGTGAGTCAAACTGTGACTTTCTGGTCCCAAGTTGGCTGCCCTACCGTTAACCCATCTCGGCCCCCTACTAACTCGACACCAACTAATGGTATGTTGTATGGTTTGGAGACAGTTGCAATGACAAAAAGGCAGAAGAAAGACCTAAAAATGTTGCGGTTCTCTTTAGGAGTGACAAAGTGAATAATATTAGGAATGAGATCATCAGAGGTACAGCACAGGTTGAACAACTGGGAGATAACGTTAGAGAGGTCATACTGAGATTGTTTGGACATGTCCAGAGGAGAGATAATGGGGATATTGGTGGAAGGACGTCAGAATTGGAACTGCCAGGAAAAAGGCCAAAGAGGAGTTATATGGATGCAGTTAGAGAGGATATGAAGACAGTTGGAATGAGGACAGAGGACACAGAGGACAGCGTGACAGAGGAAAGTGACCGTAGCATCCCCTGAAGAGGGAACAGCCAAAAGGAGATTTACTTTGTTTTTTTCTTTTGCCTTTGGTTTGACCATACACTGTGGTGCATTAACATCATGTAGATGAGTCCAAAGTTTATTTTTTATCACTAAGACTAAATTCCCACATGTCCCTACAACTAACCCATAGCTTTTTAACAGGGAAAGTGGGAGGTGGGTGATACTTAACCTCCATGATGTCACATCGTTAGCTAACAAGAACATTTGATTGGATGTATGCCAAAGACATGGGGAGAGCAAGCAAAAAAAGAAAAGTGATTTTCTTAAAGTGACAAGTTGTTTGAAAAGTCCAGGACCGAGCTTTGGTTGAGGTCCACATGAGATTCTGGACAAAGAATGGTCAAGTGATCATGATTTTCTTCTACTATTAAACACCTGGGACTTGGTTTTTGTATGCTGTATGCTGTGTAAGCACCTACACATTTTTTTTTTTCATTTACCCTTTTATTTATACAGGTAGTCTCATTGAGCCAGGAGAACTCATTTTCAATGAGAGACCTGTTAGGGAGCAGATGGTGGGGGTTGAGGGCCTTGCTCAGGGGCCCAGAGTGGAGCGAATGAGGGTGGAGGCAGGTGTGGGTGTTTCACCTTTTTCCACCCACATTGTTTTGATGTTGTCAGTACCGGGGCTTGAACTGGCGATCTTCCAATCACAGGCCCACCGTCTCTAACTTCTGCGCCACCACCCACCCTCCACTCATGTTAAAAACAATATTCTTTGGACTTAACTTTGCAGCTGTTTGACATTTGGGGAGAGCAGACAAGCAACAACATGGCCTCCTTAAAAAACTAAAATAAATAAACTCCATATGCTTCAAAACGTCCTACATTGAAACATTTATAAGTTATTTTAGTTTAATGACAAGTTCTCTGGAAATAATATACATAAAATCATTCCTAACCAAATATTCTACTTGGAAAAAGTTGATATGTTGCAACCTAAAAACTAAATCAAACAGCCTAAATAATAATAAAACATAACATAACTGAATTATAGGATGGAGCGGGTAAAGATAATGAATGGATGAATTCTGTCTGGTGTTAAATTCCACTAAAAAGTTGTGAATTTAAAGTGAAAAAGTGGTCTGAGGAGCTTTTTCTGGACAGCACATAGGAAGTATGACTCATACATTCTTCACACTCAGGATGCAATGTCTGAAAACTGACCGGTGACCTCCCTCTACTCTGAGCTAATGTTTCCCTTTATTTCTGCAGCAGCCACTCAGTCCATCGGTCGGTAAACTGGTTTTTCACCTCCTCATCATCCATCCACGAGTCACTCACCCATTGCAATGACTCTCAGTGGGGAAGCAAAGCTGGAAGTCGTCAGAGTTGTAGTGGACGTACAGAAAGCAGCTCCGCTCATCGATCTTTGACACACTTCAAGGAAAAAAGAAAAAACTTTATTTATATAGCACCTTTCAAAACATAGTTACAAAGTGCTTAACAAATTATTAGGGAGAAACCATTTACAGAATATTTAAAAAACAATATAAAAAACAAAATGAAACCAACAAGGTTTCATAAATTAAAAAAAAAATTGAAAGACTAAAAGATAACACATCCCTCTCTGTGCCTCCGCTGTTCTCAGCGTTCTTGACCACGCCCACTTCTACGCTCTGCACGGAGAACAGCTGCAGGAGGAAGCTTATCCTGCAGCTGTGGGCTGCACACCAGTGCAGCAGGTGTTAAATAATTTAGTTAAAAAAAAAAAACGCCATGCCGATCCTGCGGCTCATCCATCAGCCAGTTGTGTGTCATGTCCAATTTTATTTTGAAAAATCGGGAGTCCCTGAAAAACGACCCGCGAAGTAGCGAGGGACTACTGCATTGAAAGTTTAGGTGAAGTGTAAAATTAGAAGTCACAGATTAGTGAATGCACTTTTATTCAACTGTCTTTAAAATAAATTTAAAAGAACTTGAGTTATCAGCCAGTCTAATCTCTTTGAGGTTATTCTTATAAAAAAAAACAGGACCTTAGGTGGGGATTTAGGAATGGTAAAAAGTGCTTTAGATGAGGATCTTTAGCTGCAGTTAGGTATACAGTATAGGTAGGTAAAAGTTCAAATATATTTTGGAGCAGACAGATTTATAAGTCTAAGCCTGGTTCTGCTGGAGGGTTCTTGCTATAAAAAAGGGAGTTTTTTCTATCCACTGTTGCCTTTGTGCTTGCTCAGGATGGGAGACTGTGACAAAGTGATGATTCAACACAATCTGCTGGCTTCCTTAGAGAACTTTTACTACCGGTAATTGGTCTTTGTATGCATGTGAATCTTTTTGTAAAGTTCCCTGCGACAACTTCTGATGTGGTGGTACTATATAAATAAACTGAATTGAATTTATATGTACTGTAGTTTGACACATCAAGTTAGACACAAATCTAATTTTGTTAAGAAAAATACAATTTTGACACAAATTAAACCTTTTTTTTTTTTCTGTTGAGCTATTATCCACTCTCTTGGAGAAACAGCCAATGTTTTATTTTAATGTTAAAGTTGATAAATGGTGAAGTTTGACTAATTAGGGATTCTGAATTAGAATAATATACTGTTCCTATAGAAAAACAGCTCCCAATCTTTCCTATCCTGTTAATTTTTATAGTAATTTGTTGTTTTTCAGCAGCCCAGAAACTCTCCGTTTTGCCTAATTGGATACAAATACCCAAATGGAAAATTTGCAAACACCACGAGGTCAAAGCTCAGGATGACACTGGTCAATAGCTGCAGGACAGTCAACAAAAAGTCACAAAACACAAGCCTGAAATCATACTGACAGAGCAGCAATCTGAGGGCGAGCCAACGTCTCCCACACAACCCAGGTGTTGTGGGTCCTTTGGCTCTGCTGTTGGTTCAAACACACCCAGAGCTGAGAGATATTTGCACATGCTGGGAAACTCTTTACCTCACTCCCCGAATCGCAGTTGCTGGAAACGTCCACTGGTGTAAACCTTTCTGCGAAGTCAGAAATTATTTAACACATGAGCTGACGTCAATTAAAAGGTGTATCACACACTACAGAAGCTTAAGGACAAAATAATGCAACACAAACACACCCACACGTGCCCCTGATTACATTCACAGGAGGATAAATCAGCATAAGGAACGTTTAGTAAAACACTGTAAATTCTTAAATTGTGTGTTTAGAAAATACTCTGAAAAGAACAACCCGCAGGATGTGTGTTTAGGGGTGTACCTTTAAAGGTGTGACATGCTTCAGCTGAACAGTGCGGCTCACGTCCTCCTCACTCACACTCACTATAGCCGGCTGGAGGACTTTACTCGGCTCCAGGATGAGCACCTGAAAGAGCGATTCCAAAAAAAATATTAAACTTTGTTTGGGATTTTTCAGTTTTTGTTAAGTTGATCTGGGTTTTCTTACTGGGCAGCGTTTTGTTGAGATGGTGGGTTTGCAGGACTGCAAAAGCAGCTCCAACCAGAAGTCCATTATATCTTGTTTGGGAGATTTCTCCTCAGGCGATTTAGCAAACTGACGGTACAGGAAGTACGTCTCCATGATGGACTCCAAATACCTAAAGGAAACAAACTACAACTGTTAGTAAAACCTAAGATGTCTCTAAAATGTGCTTTTGCATGCAATCCTAAGAGAAGTATTAAATCTCAAACATTGTGTTGTTAAAGACTCTCAGCTACTACCGCACCCATTATATCTGTAAAACTCACTGATTTATACCAGTTTGTGTTTACTGAGGTCACTTGGCTGCGGTGGGCATCCTGAATTGGGGTGACAGCAAAAGTTGTTGTAGATGTTTCCCCATTGATGAGCATTTCTTAAAAATATCTTAAGTTCCTGTGATATTTTGCTAACAAACAGATAGAGCTGACTAAATATTAACAAAAATAATTTAAAACAGATCAGTTAGCTCTCAGTATAAGTTGGAATGACTCACTTACTACCACACCAGCTGAAACGAATTTGACATTTTGGCTTTGCTAACAAGGTTTAACCGTGGCGGCCATCTTGAATGTGGCTGACTCCTCACCAAACAGGGGCCTTGATTCGATAGAGCTTCTCTGACGCTTCGATGACCTTCCCGTGCTCTTTAGCAAGGATGTTTGCTCCAAGATAAAAGCCAACGTCCCAGTAGTCCTTCATCTTCTCCAAGCTGCCTTTTCTACCAAGCAGTGTGCTTACGGTCACACCTAGACGTGAACGTAATTAGAGAACAGCCACGTTAGAACGAGTCAACAGATGATGGCACCGTAAACAACTACAGGAAGCGTGCTCGTATTTCAGGGAAAACTGGAACAAATCTCAAGTTTGATACCAGCAAAACACTCAGCTGTAAAAACTTTGGAATCTATCTGTCATGGGTGTTTCCAGCAAAATGTGAGAAAAGCGCTGATGGTATAGGGGTGCATCAGCAGCCACTGCATGTGTGACCTGATGCTGAAATGCTGGAGACATTTACCACTCAAGGTCCACTGTTTGTTTGTTCCAGCAGAAAAATGCAGGACTTCATTCAGCCGAGCTAACGCCAGTTTAACCTGTTCGTTGAGGCGCCAAACTGCAACATTTACTATCTCACAACTCGGAGTGTTTTATGGTTCATAATTCTACTTTTATTCCAATCTTCTAAATGCAAAATAAAGCTGGGCAGAAAAGCACCTACATGTTTTTTTGTCTGTTTGTCTCCGTTAAATAAATTGTTCGGGTTTCTAAGAGATGCTCTTGTTTCACCTATTTTGCGCAGCTCAATGGACGTCTCAAATTCGTGTCCGGCCGCCATGAGGAGCACCACGCTGTTGATACCCGAGTGAAAAGTTGGCTCTGCCGCAAACGCTTTTTCATACCTAAAAAAAAAGAACAAAGGAATTTATTTTTTTTTGTCACATTAGGTGTATAAATGTCTACAGTCCAGGTAACTGTTGATAGTTCACAGGTGTGGAAAGATGCTAAGATTTAACAAACTGTTTGTACCAGTAACAGGCCTGGTCTCTGCTGTTGGTGTCAGTGAACCCTGAGCTCATGAACATGTCTTTGTAGATCCGTCCACACAGACAGTACACATCTGACGCCACCTTTTCACCAGACTCCACAATCGGCAGAATTTCTTTTAAGGCCTTTTCACGATCTCCGGAGTGATTCCTCCTTAAACAAATTAAAAGAAGGGAAAAATTTGATCATATGTTTGATAAAAACCTTTAATAAATTAGAAACCACATAAAGCAAATAAAAGCTTCAAGCTGAGCTTGAATGAACCCAAAACAGATGTGCCGCTTACAATTATTTTTTTTAATCATGCTGACCAAATGAAAATGCAGCAGGTGTGCAGCTACCTGTTCAGAGCAAATATGTAGTGGAACTTGATATTCTGATGTTTTGCCACCTGACACGTGGGTAAATTATTCAGATTTTCCACCAGTTTAATCATGGCATCATAGTCCTGAGGAACAAAAGGAGTCCAGTCACAATGAACGTCTATCATCCTCACTATTTTTTCATTACCAGAACTGATTTGATATTAAATCTAGTTATGTATTTTTATGTTTTAAGACAGATTATGCACATAAATAATCATAAAAAGACTACTGCAACCCTAAAACACACACCTGAACATCTCTATAGGACAACATCAGGTTCAGGACGATATCAGGAGTGAGCAGATCGACACTGTCCAAGCGTTGCTGGATGCGGCTCAGCTCCTCGCTCAGGGCTTTGCCACTGAACCGCTCCCGTGCCGTTCGGATCTCGTGCCTGACCGACTCCCGGAAGTACTCGCTGTTGGCACGAGAACAGAGGCGAAACATTCCAACATTTCACAACCCCAACAGACGAAATCTGAACGCAAGACGTTTCAACAAGTAGAGCACGGACGGCGTAATAATACTAGCAGAGCCCTGAGGAGCGTGCCTCACCTGGACTGAACGTGCACGTTGTTCAGAAGGTGCACCAGTCTGTCCACCAGCGGAGTGAGAATGGTCTCCAGCTGGATGCTGGGCTGCATCAGTTCTTTGATGCACGACATCATCGTAGCATCGCAGGCTAGCACTTTGCCCTGAGGCGACACCACGTAAGGGATGAAGGTGTAACTCCCACACTGCTCCTGGAGGAAAACAACTCATCTTCATACTGATTTTTCATGACTTTTTAAACAGTTACAATTATTCAATATTTAATAAATAGACAGAAGCCCTGTTAAGCCTTTCAATAAAAGTATAGCTTTACTAAACTACATGATAGTTGCAATGATAATTAGATTTGCCTCATGATTTAGAGTAGATAAGAAAATAATGAGTTCCCAAAAGATATTAATCCTATTAACATAAAAATGGTAATGAATGGAGGGAAAAAAACTGCTGTGATCAAAAATGAATATTGCTACATAGATTTTATTTCCTTCTACTTTTTTTTTTTTTTTGCAATGCATTTTTTTAAATGAGATGATGTTTTTAAATCTGTTTTCTTCCTGCATCATCCCTTTTGTCCTCAAGGGTATTGGTCTGTACGCTAGGCCTGTCACAATAAACAATAAATCAATTAATCGCATGATAAATTAAAATTATCGAACTAATTTTCATTTATCAC
>JARVGS010001283.1:10330516-10343559 GCA_031762315.1 Hypsolebias antenori | reverse complement strand
CTACTAAAAAGAAACTGTCCAGATGACCTGATTGAGAGTTATCAGATTTGACACCTGGATTACTGAGCATGAACTTTATTGTGATGGAGTATTAAGACCTGCAGCGTGTACGTTACCTATTTTGACATAAAATTGCATAATTATATGTTGTCATAATTCTGAGACTGTCTCCTAATTATAAGATGCTAAATAATAATTTTTAGATAGTGTCAATAGTATTCAAAAAATATCGATGCCAAGTCATAATTATGAGGTAAATGATGACCTACACCATCTTTTTGCCACTGAGTGGCAGAAATGGGCTTCCATACAGTGTAGTTGCTTTGATTTCTGAATACCAGTTTTAATGTTTTCTAATTCATAACGTTTCCATATTTATCAGAACACACATGAAAATCATACTATGTATCTTTTAAAACTTTATTCCAAAAATAGCTGTTAAAACATGGGATTTTTCTGTTTTTAATTTAAATTTTTATGCTTCTAACAATTTCCATATAATTAAATGCTTGTTTGGAGGTTGGCGACATGATCGTTGGTTCGAATCCTGGCCGGGGGCCTCCCTGGATGAAGCCTACATGTTCTCCCTGTGGGTTTTCTCCAGTTTCCTCCCACAGACCAAAAACATGCATGTTAGGCTGATTGGAAATTGTCCCTAGATGAGTGAGAGAGTGAATGATTGTTTGTCTCTATGTGTCTCTGTGATGGACTGGAGACCTGTCCAGGGTGTACCTTGTCTTTCGTACAGTGAACACCAGATATGGGCACGAGTGACCCCTGCAACCCCAACAGGAAGCAGGTAAAGATGGATGGATTGATGTTTGGGGGTTAATGTGATTCAAATGCAGTTTTTGTTAAAAAAAAAAAAGTGCTTACATCTGAACTAGGCGATCGGTTTTGTAAATTCTTTCAATTTAGACGCTGTTTCTTTCAGAAGAACCTCATTTTTCTCTTTCAACCCAGTGTCTGTGATTCCATCATTCTTCCTCTGTTTACATCCAGAGATCAATATTTGTCACGAGCGCCTCATCACCGTTTGCATATAAACAAAAGACTTGTAATTGTTATCAACCAAACATGATTCAGCTGATTTCACTCATCTAAAGCAAACTATGTTGTCAACTTTTGGGAGTGAATGATGCGTAGGTCATTTTGAAAGCTGCAGACCCAGGCCTGCTGAATACTTCCAGTTCCCCTAATTTCCCCGAGACCAAGCTTTTTACACAAGCGCAAACATTTTACAGAAAGTAGCCCATTCAGAAAAACACTTTGCTATTTGTTGGAAGTTGTTTCCTCTTTTTGAATCCCTTTAAAAACATCAGATGCACTTTAATTTTTATACACTTATTTGGTGTCTTTTCAAATATATATTTTTAGGAAGAAATGTTTTCAAATAAATCCAGAAGTTTTCAAAAATCACGGTGTGACAAAAAAATAGAAACAAAAAATTAAACTGTCAAAATTGTAGCATTTATTTTTTATTTTACAGTACAAAAATTAACTTTGAATATGACTGCATCTGATCTGACCCAAAAAAAGAGGCAAGTTCCTGAATACGTGCTGTAGTGACACATGGACAGCATCAATTTTCTATTTGCGCTACAAAAAGAAAAAAAATAAATCATAATCTGGATGACTTCAATGTTTATTCTGTCAATAATATTTTTAAACATAGGGTTGATATTCCAATGTCCCCTGACAACACATGAGATCAGTAAGATCAGTCATGCATCACAGAAACCTGAGAGGTCTACCTTGAGACAGGTGTGGCAGATTTAAGCAGTTACTTACACAATGTACAAAACAATCCAACGAGATTCTGTTATTTTATTTCCCACGATCACCGCTTCAGTTCAAGGCTTTATTTCTCATCAGCACATTAACATCGTTGTGGATCTAACCCGGTCTGAATGAACGTGGGTTATAGAGTTCGTGGGAATAATTTACTCATCAACCCCGTCGTCTTCCTCCTCCTCCTCCTCCTGTTTCGTGTCCACCTCGCTCGTGTCTGAGAACTCGTGCAGCAGGACGTACTCACGGCTGCTGAAGCCAAACTTGAGAACATCTTTCTCTTTGAGCTCATAGTAACGCTGGGGCTCGATTCGCTGGTTGTTCAGGTAGGTGCCATTGCCAGAACCGAGGTCAATGATGTAAGGCCGAACCCTGCGGCCAGTGGTGCCGTCTGCTTTTGTATACTCCACCAGTCTGAAGACATACAGACAGAATGGGGAATCTTTACTAATTTTATTACATGGCAACAAAAAAAAAAGAAGTTATTTTACAACATTAAGGGATGGTTAGCATTGGGTAGAAAAATATTAACTCAAGTTTACAACACAGTAGTCCCTCGTGTATCCCAGGGGTTACATTCTGAAACACACACCCCCATAATTGAACATTTGCAAGAATTTACATTGATTTCTGATTTGAAACAACAAACCAAAACAGTCCAACTAATAAATTTAAATCACCTAATAAATTTAAATAAACTAAACTAAAGCAAAAGTTTATTTATCAAGATAACTTGATAATGTTTATTCCCCAAGTTGAGTGAGTAGTACTGTACTGCCTTTTCTCACCAGCTCTGCAGAACACACAGCTCGGTACCAGTCCGACTCAGTTCCGGTTCTGACTGGACCAAGGTGCTGCATCCACTGAGCACCAAAATCACTATGAATACTGTAAGGGACGAAATTTTTCAGATCGAATCAAAAATATCCTTCCAGCAGAAAGCAACTTTGCCTTCTGGGTAATGTAGTCCTTTAGACTGGTGATGCAGTGTTGGCTTATTGGAGAGAAAACGACAAAAACGGCTGCATTTTTTTGGTCGTATACAATCTTACAGTACTGTACTTTGAAAAATGGCAAAAGAGCAAGTCCGCAAAGGTCTAACCATGAAGTAGCGAGGGACTACTGTACTTCTAAAACACAGCATATTGTAGACACCTGCATCACCTACCTGTACTGGAATACTGCATGCTGCTTGGAGCACGATGGGTGGTCGATAGGGATATCAGCAATTTTTCTCTGCCGTCCCATTAAATAGGCACTCTGTCTGTGAACGTACATGACAGGAAGGGGTTCATCATTTTTAAAAGGGTACAATCTCCACCTGCGCTTTGGTATGCGAGCCTCTGGCGGCTCGTTGTACTTGATCACCACCCCTCGGAACGTGTTGGTATCTTCCGTGAGCGCCCCTGACAGTTCAAAGTTGGGCTTCTCTTTCTCTGCAGCAGGACCTCTTGAGTCACTGCTCTCTCCTTCAGACCGTCCAAAATTTTGTTCCTCGTTTTCCTCTTGCCGCTGACGATTTTCCCTGCGTCTCTCGTTGTGTTGCTGTCGTTCAGCTTGTTGGGAGGCAAATAAGTTTCGTTCACGATGCCGTTCTTCACCACGATCTCTGTCCTGTGACCGGTCTGCTTCCCACCTGCTCCGTCGCTCATCTGGCTGCTCGTTCCTCCGCCTCCGCTCATCACGTCTAGCCCTGTGCTCATCCCGTTCCTGACAAATGGAAAAAACAAACAAAAACATGACTGAACGTTGAGACAGATTAGTTATACTGCAATTTTACATTCTAATCACCTGCTTTATTCTGACGTCACTGCTACGATGAGGACTGTGATTTTTTCTGTTTTTTGGAGATCTGCTGCTCCGTCTAACAGGAGAGGCCTCTCTTCTGCCTGGTGAGTGGTCCCTCGACCTGACTGGTGACCTGCATGAAGAGCAAAAGAGACTCTTAAGCAATTATAAACAGGAAATAAATATTTGCATTAGAATAAAACTACTGTGGAATTTAAAGAATGGCTGAAGAAATAAACAGACTTCTCTAAAAATCACAAAATAGACTTTCTGCACTGAAACCTCTTCGTGAAAAGTTAAATTACATTTAGCACTTGATAATGGCTGCAGGGTGGCCACACAGATTCTATTCATCACCTTTATGGACAGAATTTCTCTGTGCACCTGCCACAAGTGTTAAAGCATCTTGGGGGTTTGTTCACAAGTGAGGGAAAAAGCACGAGATCGACAGATGGTTTATTTAATAAGCCAGTTCAATGTGGTGAAGAGAGAGCTGAGCTGCAAGGAGAAACTCACTGTTTACTGGTCACTCAACTTTCTTATCCTCACCTTTGGACACAAACTTTGGGTAGTGACTGAAAGAATGAGATTGCAGATACAAGTGGTCAAAAAGAGTTTGCTCCTCAGAGTAGCAGGATTTTCTTAGAGATAGGATAAGAAGCTCAGTTATCTGGGAAAGACTACGGTAAGTAAAGCTGCTGATCCTCATCATTGAGAGGAGCCAGCTGAGGTGGTTCAGACAACTGGTACAGATGCCCCCTAGATGCCTTACTAGGTAGATTTTGCAGGCATGTCAAACTTGGAGGAGCCCCTGAGAAAGACCCAAGACACGCTGGAGAGCCTGTCGCTCAATTGGCCTGTGAACACTTTAGAATCCTCTCAAAAGAGCTGGATGCAAAAAAAGATGTCTGGGCCTCCCTGCTCAAGCTGCTGCCCCTGCGACTCAACTACAGAACACCACAAGATTACTGGTATGTATGAATAGATGGGTGGACTTGTTAATGGAATAATAAACATGATTGATATTTTGACAGAACAGCAACAGGAATTCAAGTAACAGTAGTGACACACAGCTACCTTTGGTGTACTCAATCAGTTTATTGCATATCTGACGCATCCAAACAGCCACAAGAGGTAATCCAAAGCAAGCCACTTGTGGATTTTACAACTATGACAATATTTATTTTGAAGTGCCCCCTCTCTAAGTCTTGTACTTCAGTCTTGAACTGACAAAACATTGCCACTGTTTGTAGATTGATAGTTATTGTTCTGTTTCTATTACAAACACCAAACAACATTTGGAGGAATGGAACTATTAATGTGGATGTCTATCTCTACATTATAACTAGGGACATACAGATTTGTTGTATCAGCCTAACACAGTATCTGATAATGTCGATCTGTTTGTCAGCCAACAGAATATCATCATCTTATAGATGTAGCCAGTTTATCTGATGTGTCCTGGCTGAGTCAGATTGACTTAGCCCTAAAATGGACATTTACTTATAGTTTGTGTTTCTCTAAAATAACTTGATGACCAAGTAAACATAGAAAATGCATTTGCGCTGGCTAAGCAGTTGTTTTTTGTACATTTTGATATAAGTACATATAGAATATTTTAGCTATATTCACATTAATAAAATCAGATCTCAAAGACAAAAGTATGAATGGCTGATATATCTCAAAGCTATCCAGTTACTCATAACATGCAGTACCAAGTATTTTTTTTAATACATAATTTGTTTCTTGAGCCAGACTTTGGTGTAATATTTTGTGTTGGTTATGATAGTTTTCCAGAATGTCTTAAGGTTGTTCCGAGTCTTTTTTTTTTTTTTGCACTATTTATCTGTTCATTCTTTTTACCTGAATGGGACGTCATATTGGGCAAATAACTAAATATGTAAGTAAATAAATAGCTTGGAGAAATACTAAAAGCAAAAACGACCTCGATACAAGTTACATAATGTTGTATATTTGCTCAATTTGCTCTTAAACACAGTCGACAGATCTCTGGACCTAGCTACATTCAAGTACAACTAGCAAACACCTGCAACAGTTAACGTGTACAGTAAGTAACACGTCTGAAAATATTTTATCGTACCACCGCCACGCTAAAAACAACATCATATTCTTTACGGTAAATATTAAATTAAAAGTAAAAAAAATAATTTCTACCCTACATGATATCCCACCAGGACTGTTCGTCACAACATGTACCTGCTCGTTCTTCTCCTCTGTGGGCTAGAGTTGTCGACGGATCTGGAACGGCGTGATCTTTGCGGCCTAGTGGGGCTCACTTTCTCCTGTTTTATCTTCACTTCCGGCTCCCGCATCGGAGATTCTCTTCTCCTGTGTCGCTTCTCTTTGGCCATTGTCGAATAAAATATAATTCAACCTCAACGTGTAATTTCCACACAAACACGGACAAAAAAATTCTTCCAACGTTTGCCAAACTTCTTATTGCGCTGGAACACGCACTTCCGTTTCCTTTTTGTTTGCTTGGAGTTCATCTCCGGATAAAACTGTTCTCTTTAAACATTAGTTCCGCTTTGACTCGGGGTTTTTTTTTTTTTTAAACACGTTTATCTTTTAAATACAACTGCGCATGTAATAAAACGTAGAAAATCATCAAACTAGATACCAGTTCGTTTTTATTTTTTGCTATCTTTTAAATTTAGCTGTTTTAAACGTGTTTTTTAATCGAGATTCATGCTGACGATGTTACCATGACAACACAAACAATCGACACAAACTTTTAAAGACCGCCGATGTTTTCGTTTTTGAGGGAAATCATTAGCATTTTTTTTTATTCAAACGAAAAATACAATGATTCCACCAGCTGAAACTCTCTTGAAGTACGACAATCCAGTTTTGATTACAAGCACAAAGAGCAAATCACCGAAGGTAAGTCAATAGTTCGTTTGACGAGTAATTCACAAGAAAGGTTACCTCAGGGCACCGCACAAGATTAACATGCGTTATAAAGTTATTGAAAGTCTTAAATCAGCAGACTGTGTCAAGTCTCCCTTTGTCACAACCTCTAATCCTGAGCAAGCCCCACTGGTGACAGTGGGAAGGAATAATTCCCTTAACAGTAAAAAAATTTCCAACAGAACCCAGCTCAGGATGATCCATCTCGACTGGCTGGGGATAAAGAGATCAGGAATGATAATCAAAATGTCTGGTCCATGACTTTCTATGAGGAAAGAAAAACAGCTCAATGATGGAAACAAGTGCAAATTGAAGTAGAAATTGAGCAGAACATGCAAACTCCACACAAACTGGGTCTTGAACCCACCTTCTTGATGAGAGGCAACAGTGCAGGTAACCAAAAGCTCTGACTTCTACATTTCAAAAACTCGAAGAATCATTAAACCTGCAAAAGGACGGCAAAGAGCTGTGTGGAAAATATGGAACAATAGATCTTTAAGATGGAGTTTTGTTGATGAGAGCTTTGTATAGTGGATGTAACATTTTTAATTATGAATTGAATGCCATCTAAAGATAATATATACATATATTATTATTACAGAGACGACACTTAAGAAGGAGCTTTCAGTTGTCAGACAACCCTGCACCCACTCCACCTTCTACTTCAAAATCTGCCTCCGGCCAAGAGCTAGAGATCGAGGACATCCTGCACACCATACTTCCACCCAGGTAAAGTGTCTGGATTTACAGCAAATTGTAAATTGACTTAAGCTCTATCAACCTCTGGTAATGCAGGGAATGGACCGAGGGAAACGAGACGTGGGTGCAGAAAGTGTCCAGTACACCCTGTACCAGAACAGATGTTGTACGCTTGGAGGAACTCCTGAACACAAAGCTGCAGCAAAGACAGGCCAGAGAAACAGGCATCTGTCCTGTGCGCAGAGAGCTTTACTCTCAATGTTTCGGTAAGGAGGCAGTTGAGATGCTCATCATTTGCACCTAACATCACTCTTTATAGCACGTTTTGATATATACATTGCTGGAGTTGACTGGATTAAATACAAACTCAATTTTTATGTCTTTTAAGATGAACTAATCAGACATGTCACCATCATGTGTGCTGAGAGGGGCCTGCTGCTGCTACGGGTCAGAAATGAGATAAATATGACTTTGGCTGCCTACCAGGTATTGTACGAGAGCAGCATCGCTTTTGGTATGAGGAAAGCACTGCAGGCTGAGAAAGAAAAAAATGACCAAGAGAAAAAGGTAAATTATTATTATGAGCAAAAAAAAAAACAACAATTGTATTGCAACTGTAATATAAGTCCACCAGAGGGCACCATTTTCTTATTTTAAGATGCTAAACAAGTGGGATTTTAATGCCTTACATCTGTTTAACAGATTGCAGATCTGGAGAATGAGATACAAGATCTGACACAGCAGCTAAACAAACAGAAAGCCAAATGTGACGCCCTTGAGAAGAGAGAAGCTGAAAAGAGACGAGTGGAGGAAAAGAACTTCCTTGAAAAAATTCAGTTCCTTAAGAAAACAAATGAACAGCTCCAGGTGACGATTTAGAAACAGGCCAGAAAAACATGCTTTTGTTTCATTCGTGTGAAACATTTAAATAATTGTAATCATGTCTTTCTTTTTCCAGAATCAACTGGAGGGAACATTTGCACCCAAGAAATAAAAGCTCAAGGGCCTCATTGTGTTTTATACAGGATTTTATAAAATTTATAATTGCTCTTACATCTCAGTTTGATACATTAGTCTGAATGTCTTTTTTTTTATTGTGTATACTTCAAACCATCAACAAACAGCACATTTCTCTTTATCAATAAAAGCAGTGCACTTGCGATTGATTCTGAAACAGTTCTTAGTAAAAAGGAGAAAAAAGCGGACAAGACAATGCTGAAATTTCTTGGAGCCGCACGGCCGGTCTGACAAACACTATTCAACTTTCAGCTTTATTAGTTTCTGTTAATTTGTCATTTCAATAAAATGTACTCGTCTAATTTAAATACAGACACTGAGGCGTTTTTATTATCAGGCTACTGCTTTGATCTTTTAGCCGTTTGACCCTCTGTTGGGAACTTTCTGTTCTTGTTCTTGTTCTTCACATTGTGCGTTTCATAATAACGCACCCCGACTTTCTTCACCTTCTTAGCACGGTCCAATGCTCTTTTCTGTGGATGGATAAAAAGAAGGCATTAAAACCTTTTTTTTTTCAAACTTTCCCGATTTAAAGACATTCACAGTGTCCTCTCAGACAGACTGTCTGATATTAGTAAAAACAAATGCAGGAAACCTGTTTGGACGTAAGTTTGCGCGTCTTTGTGGCCTCCTCGTCATCCTCTGTTTTCCTCTTCTTGCTCCTCTGGTTTGCAGCTGAATTTGAAGACAGATGGACAAATCTGTTGTCAGCGCTTAAATGTCGACCTGACCCAGCCAAAGGGAGGTACCGTAGAAAACTATTCTCTACCACATTCTTCATCATATTTTTTGTTTATATTTCCAAATTCAAAACCAGAAACATACCCGTTGACTGGTTTCCTCTC
Source organism: Hypsolebias antenori (assembly GCA_031762315.1). Classification (NCBI taxonomy): domain Eukaryota; kingdom Metazoa; phylum Chordata; class Actinopteri; order Cyprinodontiformes; family Rivulidae; genus Hypsolebias; species Hypsolebias antenori. The sequence continues at coordinate 10,334,488 of JARVGS010001283.1, read as the reverse complement.
TTCTGGGCTTGTTTGGCTGCTTCTTGTTTAGTCTTCATGTCTGTGAACAGTTTGTCAGAGAGTGCCTTTGGTATCCTGTCCAAAAAGAAGAAAAACATTTGGTTTTTAACCAAACAAAGCCAACTTTCTTTTGAAATCGTCTAAAACCGTGGTTCCCAAACTTGAGGTCAGGACACCAATGTGAGCAAATAGGGCTCCTTAGACTATCTAGATATCAAAGTACATTTTTAAACGACTACTTATGATCCATTTACACCATAATTGTTACAAACAATAAAAATAATTGTTACAAACAATAAAAATAATTGATCTAAATTGATCAAATAAATATAATTATATATGTTAAGACTGTATGTGCTATCATTAGAGCCTTTTTTAATAGTTAGTAGCATTTTATTGTCTAAATAAAATCGTAAATAGATGAGGTCACATATTTTGTTCCTATTATTTTCTTTGGCCAGAATCTAAAGGTTTGTAAATCACTGCTCTAAAATAAACAAAATCTGAGTAAAAGGCTGAGATATGAATTTAGAGCCAAGTCTGTGGGCTGAAATTTAAAAAGAGAAAAAAATAAATAAATAAATGCAACCACACAGTGGTAACAGACTGTCCATATGTGTTGCATTTTACTTTGGTTGGGAAGCTTTTATTTTCTTACTTCCTGTTTCTGCATCACTTCCCATATGTTTGCGCCACTCTTCCTAATTATTCGAGCCTAGCCGTACTGAGGCGAGGTGAGCATGCCGAATTGTCTCCCACGTGCTACAATGTTATAAAACAGTTGCAAATATTTTGAAACTTAAGTTTGTTGTTGTTTGCTTGATTTGAATCCGTTAAGGTGATTTTTGATGTTTGACAGCACTTCATTGGGTGGAGTCCATTCAGGTTTTCCCATGCCATTGTAATTCTGTACTTCCTTTCTATTGTCCCATCGAAGGTGTGCATGTGGAAGCCTGGGTGCACGAACTGCTGTGCTGAAACATTTTCGTTTTGACAGAATCAATTTGCCCTGTCAGCTGCAACACCTTGGGGTTCTTGTCACTGGTTCTTTGACCAACGAACACACACAGTGCTGAGTTAATCTGGACAAGATGAGACATAAGACTTGAACTTAAGAACTGACCTGATTGCAGAGAAGTGCTTGGATTTGGCTCGATCCAGAAACTGCTTGTACTTGGTAATTTTCTCGTCGAGCTCACGAATAACCTCCCGTGAACTCTTTTTGCTGTTTGCCTTTGCAGTTTGAGATGCTGTAGCCTCCGAGACCTCAGTCTCTTCTTTTGATGGCTCAACATTAGCCTCATCCTCTTCCGCACCGCCATCTTCTTCACCGTCTTCATCATTGTCCGAGCCAGAGTTGTCAGACAAGTCCAGGTCTGGCATCTCCACTGGTATCAAGTCTTCCTCGTTGAACTCTGGCGCCACGTTGATCTTTCCAAAGTTCTGCCGGACGTTAGAGAGGATCTTCTGGACCTGATCCTTCTGTCTCTGCAGCTGTTCCTCCTGCTCCCCTGAGACGGTGTTAGGATTGTCCGGCTGCTCCTCCGGCACATTCTCCATTAGAGCTGGTGGTCCTTCAGCTGCCAACGTGTTTTCATCCTGGAGAAACGTCAGTAAAGCAGGTTTAGACAAAAGGCGCAGGCTGGCGACAAGTTCTGATGAGTTCTGACAACTCTTACGTCTTGATCTCCCTCAGGTCCAGGAGGTTTCACAAAGAAGGGGATGCGTCCCCTCTGCCAGTCATTCAGCACCATTTTGGCGACTGTGCTGATATTAGGCTCACCCCCCTGCATGAAACAGATACAACAATGCTCCAGTTTAAAATGGATTCATTCACCTACAGTTGAAGTCATTCAGACCAAAGTTACAGTGAACCTGAAGGTCTCAAGAGTGCAACGATGTGAAGAGAGAGAGCACAACATACAGACATGTTTTTGACCAGACAGAACATTTGTGATCTTCATAACGTAGTTGGTTAAAAAAAAAGTTAAATTTTGAAATATTTTCGATCTGATTTCTTCATTCTGTAAACAAGGTTTTAATTATTAATCAACACTTGTGTTTAGTACCACCACAATGATTAAAAAAAAAAAAAAACGAGAAACAGAAATAGCATCAGCTCTCTAAACGAATCAGATTTCAATACTGTAAAATTCCTCAAAAAAAAAAAAAAAAAAAAAAAGTGACCTTCAGAAGTTTTCCAGAACGAAACGCCAACTTTTCCAGAAAGTCTTCAGGGGACGTCCATGTTGGGACACGGTAAGTCTTCTGAATGTACTCAGGCTTGGCTCGCTCCAGTACGGCACCAATGTGCTCTTCTGGATTCTTGATCTTCTCTACTTGAACCTTTGCAAAGAAACGAAGAAGAAGAAATGTACAACACGAACTGCTCCCTTGGTAAACCTTTAAACTCTAAATGATCTTCAGGCTCTGAATCTCAGATAATCAAGATGGTTTTTTTTTGTTTTTTTTTTAAAGTCAGGTCAGACGTTCTTAATCAAAACCACTGTAAAGCAATTTTATCACTCAAACATTCCCTCAAGCCACGACACCTCATATACAGTTATAAGTTTCTTCATATATAGTTTCACACAGTTTTATTCTCTTTGCAACATTTAAGTTTTAAGAAGATTGTGTAATAAAATATCTGTAAAACTTCAGACCTGAAAATGAACACTTACCACTCCCTTCAAGACAATATCAGATTCGCTGTCCTCTGACGGGTAAACGACACCGGGGCAGTCGATGAGAAAGATACGCCTCATGAGAGTGATGTACTGCCACACCTACACAAGCCAGGAGATAATAATAATCATTTACATTTCACCTTGTTAGAACTCGCCGACTATTTCTATGCAATGTTTAATCACATTTATCATCCTTTAACCTTTGATTTAACCTGGAGAAATATGCACAATAATACCAGTGTACCTGTTTTTAATGTGTACAAATGACAATAATAGTCTATTCTAAAGTGCCAGTGACATGCATATCTAGAAATACAAAAAGTGGAAGAATACATCTTAATATTTAAGAAAGTTGGCATAATATACATGATTTTGTGCATTTTGTTACAGATCTGACATCTTTTCTTTTGAACTTTTCACAACCAAAGTGAAACAGTAATCTTCAAAAGGTCTTCATTTACTGAAACATTATTTGAACTCTGACTTTTCTTCATCTCTCTCTGATAATTTGAAGCAGCATAAGATTCTCCGCTGCCGTCTCTGTTGTCAACTACTGAAGCAATGCTCTGGTCACATGCGGGGTTTCCTCTTTGTTGTCACTTCCTGTAACTGCGCATGCAAATATCTCAACAGCTGTTCTCAGCGGCGTGAAATTGTTTATGCAATATGTTATCTTACCAAAAATGCATTCATATTTTTCCACAAAAAATTGATGTCACTTTAAAAACAATCAGTTATAAAAAGCTAAACGAATTTTGAACCGTTCTTAACAAGAACTGTAAAAACGATGCCATGATGAAGAACAGCTCCGCTCTAACGTGCAGCATTTGAAGAAATATGAGGACAAGGTGGAAAGTAAAGGCTCATCTCCCTGTAGCATATGAAAAAAGGGATTCAAGCTTTTAGTACCTCTCACTTGGACTAATGTAACGCTTTGAAAATGGTAAATGGACTGTACCGTATTTTTCGGACTATAAGGTGCATTAAGCAAAACTAACACATTTTGACAGATTTTTGAGCGCAGTGTACCACATAAAATCAATTTGAGATCAGTAAGCACAACCAGAATTAATACATGAGATGCACTGGATTATAAGGCTCACTGTTGATTTAAAAAAAAAAAAATTAAAGGGTTTTAAGTGCTCCTTGTAGTCCAAAAAATACGGTACTTATATAGCGCGTTTTTATCTTATTAAGATACTCATAGTACTTTACGGTACAATCTGTGTTCTCATTTACCCATTCATACAGCACTCTACTAGATCTATACAAAGCTAATTGAACA
>JARVGS010001283.1:10280440-10292693 GCA_031762315.1 Hypsolebias antenori | reverse complement strand
CTCCCGAGAATCACGACAACTGCCTTAAAAAAAAAAAAAAAAAAAAAAAATTGTAGAAACGTTTCGTCTTTCGTCCGAAAGAGGCTGAGGGTTAGGGTTATTAGGAATCAAGATGTGGCCACAGAGACACTTCAATGGTTGAGTCTATGAGTCTCCATCCATTAACGTCTTATTTCATTAATCTTCTTTATTCCAAATGGTGCTGCACAGGTCTGAAAGATTATCGCCTATAAATAAAACCCTGTCCAGTTGCGGTTTGTTGAAACATGTGTCACGTTGTTAATGTCACCTGCACGTGAATGGACACACAGACACACAAGTGAACGTATGAATGGAGGATGAGGAGTGGCTCAGACGAGAGGTGAGACTTGGCCTGCAGGCCTCTGTCGGCAGAGGAAGTGCATTTATTCAACCTGCGGAGCGTCCTCTGTGGCTTTGTGACACCTGTCAGCTCAGATTTATTCACAAAGCTCTCCAGACACACAGCTGCAAATGTCACGGTGAAGGTAATTTTAAAATGCAGGAATTAAAGCAGAACAAAGGTGGTATGTTTCTTGCAGAGTAATGATTTTTTGTTTAGGTTTAGAGGTGTGACTGTGTGCAACAAGGGCAGATGGTGCAGCTCTAGGAATCCTCTCTCTACATTAGGGCACCCAGCAGGCGGCGGCATCATGTTCAAGTGTGTGCGTGCAAAAGCGTGTGTGTCCTACACAGCCTGTGAGGACCAGTTCACAAGGACATAGCTTCAAATCTCGCCCTTGGTTCGTGTCACTAACGTTCACGTCTACTTTGCAGCATAAGAATGCATATACATACGCCGTCGCATCGAACTGAGGGTTAGGTCCCAACAGGGTATTTAGAGATACATACAGCTAAAGTGCATTGCTGAAAAATTTGCAATAGATAGATAATTTATTGATCCCAAAGGAAATTATATGGCCATCTGTAGCTCCCATTCATACAGACAATAAGATAAAAACATACCCGATTAAAACAAAACAAACTAACAAAAAACAACAACCTAGTATTAAAAAATATCAATAAATAATAATAATAAAAATAAAAAAAATCTGAGGAGATAAAGCAGCAACTATATAAGGGGACAAAACCAGCTAGCTTCTCTGGTTCCTGCCAGGAGTGGCCGAATTATACAGGTAGTCCTCTACTTACGACGGAGATCTGTTCTCACGCGGCGTCGTAAACCAAATTTGACGTAAGTCGGAACGTACGTAAATACATATGATGTACCTGTTTTACCAAGCACGTAAACCAACTTTCGATGTAAGTCCATGGTGATGGCCTTCCTTTTCCTCGATGCACTGCCATCAGAAGAGTCCTCCTTGCGTTTTGGGAGCCATAATGAAGGGCTATTGAAGAGCTAATGGCCTACCGGGATGCTAGCGACAATGTCCTCCTCTGTACAGTACATATTCCGCCGCCGCTGCACCGTGTAACTGTATTCTTCTGCCGCTGCGCTGCCTCATTACGGCGTTTAATGTTGTAAAACTGTTGTAAAACCGACGTAAAAACCAAGGTAAAACCGACGTAACAGCGACGTTAAAAATGGCGTAAAAATGGCGTTAAAAACTGTAAAACCGGTGTAACCGCTTAACTTGAATAAGGGAGATGCCGTTGTAACTACGAAACGTCGTAAGACGAGACCGTCATAACCCGAGGACTACCTGTTTCCTGATAGCTCGGATGTTATCAGGTAGGATCATCTTTTGATACTGTTAGACCTAAAATTATACTGTTGTATAATGTTTACCCACCTGCCTAAAGAGGCTTGTGGAAATGTATTTAGTTAGGTAATTGCATTATTTTGTATTTTGTTATAAAAGTAGTAACTAACAACTTGATTATTAAAAAAATCACATGAACAAAACTGTAACGTATGCCTTAAGTTGGAAAATAACATTTCTGAAACTGACTGGACTGTATCATTATAAAAGAAGCAGACTCGTGCAAAGGTAGAAGTCGATGCCAGGTTTGAACAGCTGAGCTTTGAGTTGTTGCACTTGGACACATATTTACACCACGTCTGAACAGCCCCACAAAGGCCTCTTTGCCTCTCAAGTGCTAATGAACTCATTAGCCTCCGAGTGGGAAAAACATGCAAGGCGTTTTCAGGAGTTTTGTGTTGAAGGGACGCCAGGCCCCTTCACACCATGGAAGACGTTACTTGTGATTAACACTCTGGACAGTTCCAGAACATCTGTGGGAGGCGGGATGAGGTTGAGTGAAACATAAACAAAATTGGTCAGAGAGAAGAAGCATGACCGGAGCTCTGTAATCCACGCACCATGATGTGAAGGGGGTTGAACGAGAACTGCAGAGAGCTAAAGGTGCGGTTGAAATAAAGAAGTGAAGTTTCAAATAAAGTAAAACTAAGTTTAAATGGACTGTTACTGTAAGAAAAAAAATTTCAACTTCACTTTTTCCTTTATTTGCAAGTTTTAAATAGTCTGGAAGACTAAATGAATGGCTGATAAGATTTTTAGGAGTCAAGCAAACCATCCATTATATTTACCCACTTCCTCCTTTTCAGGTCGCAGGGTTCACTGGTGCCCATAGCCAGCAGTCATTTTGTGAGAGGCGGTGGACACCCTGGACAAGTCTCCAGTCCATCACAAGGACACAGAGACAAGTGAGACAAACAACCATTCACTCTCTCACTCACACCTAAGGACAATTTAGAGTTACAGATCAGCCTAACATGCATGTTTTTGGTCTGTGGGGGGAAACCGGAGTACCGGTGAAAACACATACATGCACGAAGAGAACATGCAAACTCCACCCAGAAAGCAACCCAGGCAGGATTTGATTCAGCGACCTTGTCAATGAGAGGCTGCTCTACCAACTGCGCCACCATTCTGCCCCCTTTGTAAATCATTTTTTTTGTCTTTCAGGTACACCTGGACTTACAGCTGGACCTGCCATTCTGTGTTCATTTGTTTCTTCTTTCTGTCCTCTCACACCCATTTGATCAAAGCAGATGGCCACTTGTCCTGCATGAGCTTGGTTCTGCTGGAGGTTTCTTCCTTTAAAAAGGGAGTTTTTCCTTTCTACTGTTGCCATTGTGCTTGCTCAGGCTGGGAGATTGCAATGAAGTGAAGATTCAACGAGTCTGTTGCGGCTTCCTTAGATAGAGAACTTTACTAACTGGCTTTTCTATGTATATGAATGTTCCTGTAAAGTGCCCTAAGCCAACTTTTTTGTGATTTGGTGCTATATAAAAAAAAAACTGAATTGAATTTAAAACTATTTTACCATAAGGAAGATATTAGACTTCAAAAACATGTTGGTTGGACTGGGAGTGTGTCAAATCCAAAAGGATTTGGATGAAAGGATTGAAGGAAGAAAAACCAGGAGGTTAATCAAGAATATATCCTGATGCATGCTCAATAATCCAGGTTAATCGAGAACATTTTCAAGTTTTGACCCACGACATAATTTGTTGTCATTTGTCACTAGAGTGGCCCATTAGATTTCTACTCATAGGTTTGCTGTGGTTTGCTTGGTTTAATGAAGTCTTATGGTTCCTTTGTTGTAGTGGTGTAGTCTACATTTCTGTAGTGGGCATAACGTAGTAAAGTTAGTGTTGGACGTCGGACACCATTGAAGCCACGGAGCGTGAATGTCCAACGTCCAACGTAAAACTAACGTTACCAAGGTCAGTCCGTGTACAAGTACACTGATTAGTACAATGTAATCCTCAATTTATTTTGATTTTTAAGCATATATTGAACATTTTCAAATTTCTCTGATGCTTATATTTCAATAAATGTACATCAAACTTTGTACAACAGTTGGCTTTGTATTAAAAACATGTTATATAATTTATAAAACAGCATCAAAGCAAAACATGTTCAAGTATTAAGTAGTAAGTACAGAAGTATTAATTATACAATTATTTGCTGAATAAGCGAATGTAACAAACAAGTGCTGCATACTGATAGATTGTTACGGAAGCATTTAACTGCTATTTAACATATCAATGACACGTGCCTAATGATGTCATGCATCATTGGGCACTTGTAAGTGTGTATACTAAAATTCTTAGGCTTTTGTAGTGGATATGCTCTGTATACTCAAGTATCACATAGACTACACCACTGCTTTGTTGGTAACTAATACTTCATGAACAAAATTTCACATCTACTCATTGAATATTTCGATTTTTTTAAGGCAGTGACGATCAACTGATGGTACTTGTGCTCTTTTTTGGTTCACAAGCACATTTGATTTAACCCTCAAACCATTATAATATGAGTAAGTCAAATATGATGTAACACAACAACGGGCTTCTAGTTAATCAGTAATCAATGAAGCAGATTGTTCAAAGTTGGAGCAACCCTCTGGGAAAAGTAATTGGCCATGTATTTTAACAATACACAGTTACTCATAATTTTACTTATTTCTGTTCTTAAAGCATTAAAGTTATATAGAGTAGAGCGGTCATTTCTAACCCGAACCCGGAGCCCGGCCCAGTCCGACCTGGATTAAGGCCGGGCCATAATTATGTGGTTAAAGTGAGGGCCGGGTTGGTATCGGGCTTTTGATTGCATTAGCGGACGCGTGCGACTGTTGATCCAATTATTTGGCAACATGACTTGCCATACAATCGCCAGCCGCGCATGGCCATTTGACTACTGACCGGCCTTGGAAGTTCAGTTAAGCTTCAGATGGACTACTGCCAGCGATCTGTCAAAAGCCCGTGGACGTTCATTCAGCCACTGCACTTAATGGACACAGCAGCCGACAACCCAAATAGGTGAGATCACAAAGTAGCCGACATGTCAGAGCAGGGTCCGTGTCTGAATAATGCAGAATGCAGGCAGAAGCAGGGATCTAATGCGCTTTGACGCCATGCCAAACACCCCCTCAGCTCCGATCTTCTGCCTCAGCCACGTGTATCTGCCGACTGTTAATAACTATATAAGCAGTCAAAGCTTAATTAAGAATGTCGAGGGGGGTTAGGTTCAGACCTGTAATTACTGTTAATTTGTCGGTTTGGGTGGGGTTTGGAAATGATGGCTATGGGCTGGGGCCGGGTCGGGTCAGATTTTTTGGGGGGCATCGAATGCAACTCTGATATAGAGGTCAGTTCCATTTCTTCGTTTCTGCTGCTGACAGTCTCCCCTCCCCCCTCCCCCCTCCAAAAAAGAAATAGGTAACCAGAACATTTGTGTTCAAGGTCTAGAAATTGTTACATCCTATTTTTTGAGCGCCTCTGTGCCATTTTATGAATGAGGTCTGTTCAATGAACGTTTTCTTTTTTCAGAGCTGACTGGCTGGCAAGACTTCAAACAAAACAAGCTCCGCCCACTGCCGAGAATGGCCGGGGGATGCTGGGGTTGGTAGATGATAGCCTTGTGCCATGTCATTTTTGTAAATTCTCATTCCTAATAGATGTTAGTTGGGTTTGGATGTTACCCGTAGTCCTGTTTTTCAGTTTTAATCCATAGGTTTTAGTTTTGGGGATCTCAGGTTTAGAAGAGTGGCCAAAATTCAACGATTAATTGCTTGTTCAAGGCTTTTGTCTATGTTAATTGTATGTTATGTGAGACAATTCTTGACACAGAATAAACTATACTCCTAAACACATAAAATACATTTCATTTTATTTCTTCTCACGGTGCTGCTTATATGTAACACAAACTAAATGAGCGCAAGTAAAAATCAGTGCGGAGTTTTTTAGCAGAATGTGTCAAAGTAAACCTGAGAATAATTTTTACTCTTTATTCTCATACTTGCAAAACTGAGACAGTGCTTTCAAAATGAAACATCAAGAAACAAACTCGGAAGCTTGTCTAATCTTTTGCACCACAAGTTTTTTTTAAATCCCAAAACAAAGAGGATCCAGGACAGCAAATACCTTTCTGTGGCCTGTTTTACAAAAGCAGAAAAAAGGGAAAGCCAGTTACTTGTTCTGCCAGCAATCAAATTGAAACAACATCAATACAGTATAAAATTGATTGAATCAAGTCATTTTTTTGTGTTGTAAGAGCAAACATCAGCATTTTGCTTGGTCCTTCGGTAAACGTAGTCAAAGTTAAGCTTGGAAAGAGATTTCACGGGCATTTGTTAACATTGTTACAATTCCATCCAATATTTCTAGTGCAGCCATACATTTTAATAATAACTTTGAAACAGGTCTTAGTTGCAGGCCACATTTGAACTCATTTGACTCAAAACAGTTCACCATCAGTTGAAACTTCATTTATTATTTCACTGGAGTAAAGCCTATTATGTGAAACATTCACCCCCATCGCAGGTTCTGCTGTCGTCCATCACTTTGAGCCTGTATTTTAACCAGCTGGAGAAAACTGTTAACAACAAGAAATTATTCTCCTGTCCCATTGATATTATTACAACTCATTTTTAAAGGAAGTTTTTAAATGTGTTGCTTCTGACATGAGTTTTTTTAATTATTTTTTTTTAACAAGCAGTTTCATTCAGTTCAGTCTGTTTTAAACATGAAGTTGTGCAGGCATTGATGAAGAAGCATAATCTCATGGACTCATCTAGTTTAATTTAATTTTTTAATTTTTTGAGGGCCAGTTTTAAAACTTCTCTTTTTATCATTTTTTTAAAATAGAAAAGATCATTTTAATGCAGCTGCAGTCCTTTTGAAATGCTCACATCATTCTTGAAATGTTTCAATCTGGTTTGAAGGCTCTGCACAGCTCAGAAACTGCACTCTTTAAAGATTTTAATGGTTGTTTATTAGCTACAGACTCAGGAGACTCTGGTGTTCTTTTGCTTTTAGATCGGACAGCTTTCTTTAATACTGTTGACTACAGGCTCTGCTGTAATCTGGTTCAGGTCATACCTGTCTGACAGGATTTTCTGCATACGCCTCGGAGAACTGGTCTCCTCCTCTGCTCCTCTCACATGTGGAGTACCCCAAGGTTCTATTCTTGGACCTATACTATTTTCCATGTACATTCTCCCTTTAGGCTCCACGTTTAGAAAATTCAACATTTCTTTTCATTCTTATGCAGTCGACACTCAGATTCACTCTTACAGATGAAGTGAAATTATTCTGTTTTACTGAAATCCCTGCTTAACTGAGGCAGTTAGAAAGTTAATTTAGAGTGCTGTATGAATGAGTAAATGAGGGCACAGATTGTAGTGTAAAGCGCTTTGAGTATCTTGATAAGATAGAAAGGTGCTATAAAAGTACATGTACAGTCCATTTACTATTTAGCTGCTTATCTGAGGTAAAGGCTTGAATTTCCTACATTTTGAGGATAAAACTGAAGTCCTCATATTTGGCCCCATTGAAAACCAAAGTGCTTCTCCTACAGATCTGGCTAGCTTGGAGCCATTTGTAATACCTCGTATAAAAAAATTTGAGGGCAATATTTGATTCTAATTTTAACTTTGAGAAGCAGATTTGTTCTGTTAAAAGATCCTATCTGAAACTGAGGCTTTTGTCTAAAGTGAAATCATATTCGTCCTTTTAAGTCAGTGAACGACTGGTTCATGATTTTAAGTTGGTGCACGGGTGGCACTGGTTAAATGGTTAGAGCGGTCATCCTCCAATGCAAGAGTTGAGGGTTCGATTCCACCAGCAGTCACATGCCAAAGTGTCTCTGAGCAAGACACTAAACCCACTGTCTCTGATGTGTGTCCCTTCGGTGTATGAATGTGATCTAAAGCACTGATTAATCTTTTTACAGATATAGTAGAGTGCTGTATGAATGGTTAAATGAGGGCACAGATTGTAGTGTAAAGCGCTTTGAGTATCTTGATAAGATTGAAAGGTGCTATAAAAGTACAGTCCATTAACCATTTATTACCTTCCAACTCAACTACTGCAACCCTCTGAATGTTGGTTAGCCAGGCCAGCATCCCTTCATTGGCTTCCTGTTTGTTTTAGGGTTGATTTTAGAGTATCATTGTTGACATAAGGCCCTGATTGGACAGGCTCCTGTCTGACCTCCTGCTGCCCTGTGTGCCCTCTAGATCCCTCAAATAAAATTTTGGCTGTCCTGCAGTCTAAGCTGGTCCGCAGAGGTGATTGGGCTTTTTCAGGTATAGCTCCTAAACTGTGGAACCAGCTGTCTCGTCATAGTTCATACTTCAACACAATATTTTTATGTCTCATCTTAAAGCACATTTGTACTCACTGGCTTTTAACACAGAATTGGACTTGACTTTTCATTTATTTTCTTATGCACTGCTTTTTTTATTGATTTAATTTTATGTTTTTATCTAATTTTATTATTATTATGTTTTTAAATTCTTTTATGTTTTTATGGTCTTCTCACCAAAGTTCATGCTTAACAGTCAAGTTGAAAATCCAACAATGTTCAGTCAGGTCATCTGGAAGGTTTCTTTTTTGCTGAGATGTTTTGTCCTTTATCCAAAGGACTTCTTCAATCTGAGGAGTCTACTTTATGTCTACTGTTGGTTTTTGTATTGTCTTCTCACCGTTTGTACCATGTGCAGCACTTTGACCAACGAAAGTTGCTTTAAAATGTGCTATATAAATACGTTTGATTTGATTTTTGTTCTATAAATTTAAGGTTTGTGTCTTTCTATACATTTACATTTCTGTTCTTCCTACCTTTAATGAAGTTCAAAAATTAAAGTGATCATTTTAAAGAAACATGTTCATCAACGAGTTTTATCGGGCAGTCTGAAGATGATTTATGTGATGGTACAAAAACACAAAATGGTCAGCAACATCTGGTAGTTAAACTGTTTGTTTTGCTGTTTTGTTTTAATTTGTGAAGTAAATGATTACTGCTAATGAGATGTTCCTTCATCCAGTTCAGTAAGAAATACACTGGCTTGTTTTGTTTTACTCAGTAATATACTGAATCGTTTTCTTGTGCAGAAGCCAGATTACACAAGCAGATTTATAGGCCTGAGCATGACCACATTCACCTTAAAATACCTCTGCTTCAGTTTGAGGCTTTGCTAGTGTTTGCTCAAACAAATTCATTGTAACAGTTATTATTCTGCTGTTGTAAATGCTAGCAAATAATTCCTTACATACTGTCAACAAGATGTTTGTATTTAGATAGCTATGGTTTTTTCTTGGTGCATTATGTAAAAAAAAATCAGATGCAAGACTCAAAAAGGGCAATACTGCATATATTGTAATGCAACAATAGCAATCATAATCTTTGTGTGGGTTCAATTTTTTTATTGTTCTTTTTGCAGTTATTTTTCACACATATGTATTGTTTTTGTTAATTAGTTTAAAACGTATATTGGACAATAGCCTAAGACGGCACTGTGGTGCAAGTTATAGAGCTGTCGCCTCTCAGTGATAAGGTTGCTGGATTGAATCCTGGTCGAGGACCTTTGTGGGTGGAGTTTGGACTTATACAATTTTCCATGTATATTCTCCCTTTTGGTTCCACATTTAGAAAATTCAACATTTCTTTTCATTCTTATGCAGTCGACACTCAGATTCACTCTTACAGAGTGGAGGTGGAGTTTGCATGTTCTCTCCGTGCATACTGTAGCAGTTGTGATTTTGTCCCTGGTGTCGTGTTTATGGCTGCGTTCCCCCTAATCCTCTGTTTCTCTTTATGGGGTTTGCGTTTTTTTACTATCTAGCCCCATCTTGTGTCGTGTTCATGTCTTACATCCTCTGTCTCTTTCTCTGGCATCTGTGATTACTCACATGTGCCACCACTTGGTCTAATTGGTTTTCATGTACCGGTATATAAGTCTGTGCCTCTGTGTTAGTCATTGTTCTGGCATTGTGTTCACTGGTGATGACCCGTCTGTATCGTGAGTACACCCCTGATCATCATATGTTTGTTTTGCTGCCCTGTCAGTTCTTTGTTTTGTTGATAAATCTCTTATTTTATATATACATCCTGAGTCCTTGTCTGTCTGCCTGCACCATTGGGTTCATCAGCACCAGCCAACGGTGAGACATATGTGGGTTTTTTCCTGGTACTCCGGTTTCCTCACACATACCAAAATCATGCATGTTAGGCTGATTGGTAACTTTTAATTGCCCCTAGGTGTGAGTGAGAGCGTGAACGGTGAATGATGGTTGCTTGTCTCATTTGTCTATGTGGCCTTGTGATGGTCTTGCAACCAGTACTGGATGTGCACTCCACCTGTTGCACAGTGACTGAGATAAAGATAATAAATGGATGGACAATAATGGGTTTAGAGGGAACTACAGAGCACAAATATAATCATGAGATATATGTTATTGCATGGCAAATTTCCTTTGTTAGTTTATCATAGTTTTGGAAAAATTTTAACCAACAATAATAAAACAGTTGTGTCATCAACAAGCTGTACAAATTGTCAGTTGGGCCAGAACAGACATCTGTTGGGCGTATTGTTCCTACCGAATTGTTGACTTGTTTACTGAGGTTCTCAGATTGGCTCTGCCAGGGTCCTGGTGGAGTGCCAAAAAGACAAAAGCTATTGGATATTTTCTACTTGTTAATTCTATGCTAAATGCATGTAATTGCATGCAGTGCACAGCAAATTGCCATCCGTCATGGAGGAATAATCAGTCTTGATGATCGCAACTGCATGAGCCCCATAGCTGCAAGCAGTAAAAATCATGCAACCAGTTATTTTACCAGAATTATACAATGGAAAATAACCCCAACACTATGGTTTCAGGAAGTTTTATTGGAGTATTGACAAAGATTAAGTTTCACATCTGGATCACCTCAAACATCTGTTGCAGGCACGTTATTTGTCTCACATTTGCAGGTCTCTTTCAGTCTTTGGCTCAGCCGTGTTATGTCTGAAATCTTTTACAACATGAGATTGCCTTTAACATTACCTAATGGCCTGAAAATAAAAAAAACTTATCTTTTACTGTAATACAAAGCATGTGGACCAGTATCAGGCTATAGATGAATATTTAAAACTTAAGTAAATTCAATTTCTTTTCTGTGGGATTTTTATTTTTTGCTTAGTTAAAATAATGGTATGTGCAGCTCACCTGGTTCATATTGTCTGAAAATACACAAAATCATTTTTTTTGTCCATTAGGGTGTTGCACAGAGGAATTTAAATACAGTATTTACTTATAAAATAAAGGTCAGTCATTTCATACTTAATTGTTTTTAGTTAGAAAGACACAGCTACATTTTAGTTCATGTTGTTTGCCAGCATTGCATCTTCTTTATTACAGTATGAATCATCATACAGTTTACATTTTTTAAACAGAGGTTGGATTAAAGATGGAAAACGTCAACATGTATTGGATTTAGTTCTGATTAAAGATAGTTAAATGGATGAGCTGTCATGTAATAATCCAAGTCCTGATTGGCATTGCACATCTTTTCAAAGGAACCACATGGGCTGCGTGTCCAAAACCCAAGGTGATGTTTCGGCTGCTCGTTTCAGGACCAATATGGCAAACACATGTTGGCAGGAGCAACATCTCTGGGCACATAGTTTCAAGTGTGATCAATCTTTATTTTCAAGTACTGGGAAAGGTTTCAAAGAAAAAGCTTCCCCTAATGTTTGAGATGTACATATATTTTCTGTTCACTTGACAGTGTGGCTTTACTCTAAGTATTTTCAAACGTAATGTTGATGTTAAAGAAATTGACTTGATAAATAGCTGTGTTCATAATATTTATCGCTGCTCCGATAGATGGAAATGTATCACAGCTCTGAAAAATGAAAGAGTCCCTTCCTTCAGTTAACCTTTCCAGGGATTCTTATGTAACAAAACCAAAAGCCACGAACATCTACAGTATACTACGTTACAAAAGATTTCCATATACAGGTGGTTCCTCACAATATGAGATTGAGAGCATCATATAGTGAGCATCATATTATCACCTGCCACCATGAAAGCAAGTAATGATGTAATTATGGGTGTGTTTGCTTGTCTGGTGACAAATCATGAACCACTGGACGGATTTTAATGAAACTTTCTGTAAGTATTTGTACTGGATGTACAACAACTGAGTTACTTTTGGAGTCAGCCAAATTCAAAATGGCCACCACAGCTAATTGAACAGAAAGGGCTATAACTCAGTTTTACAGATACTGAGCTAAAGTTTGTTGTAGTAGGAGTTTAGAGTAATACACAATACATAATTGAAGTGTTACACATCTTTGCTTGACAGACACTGAAGATTGAAATTTTCTGTAGAGGACGTTGAAAATATCCCAGTCTAAATTTCAAAACAGTGACAAAATATCCAATAATTTTTAGTTTAGTTTAGTTTAGTTTATTTATTTATCCATTTTATAATTAAAATACACAACAACAATATATACAGTAATAAGA
>JARVGS010001283.1:10214212-10224520 GCA_031762315.1 Hypsolebias antenori | reverse complement strand
GTGAGAGTGTGTGTGAGGGTGTGTGGGTGTGTGTGAGTGTGTGTGTGTGTGTGTGTGTGTGTGTGTGTGTGTGTGTGGCAACAGTAACACTGATGTCAGGTATAATTTCCCTCCAGGCTGATGAAGAGATCCAGGAGAAGTTTTATTTCCACGCAGCACATTTCACACTGAAACTCACTGGCACTAATACAACAGAAACAGAATGGTTTACTTTTAGTTTGGTGTAATTATTTAATTTTAAGCTCCTTTTGAAGGAAAAAAAAACTGTTGAGTTGTGATGTCCAAATTTGAGTTTAAAAGTTTTGTTACTTTGTTGTTCTAATTATTTACCTAGGTTAAAAGCAATGATAATCTTTTGGGAAACAATATTATTATTTGCCACAAAGCTAAACATCTCAAATCTGTTTTGTATATGTTTGGGTGGTTGTGGCCATGTGGTTAGAGTATTCGTCTTCAATGTAAGAGTTGGGGGTTTGATTCCACCAGCAGTCACATGCCATAGTGTCCCTGGGCAAGACACTGAACCCCTCACTCCTCTGATGTGTGTCCCATCTGTGTATGATTGTGATAAAGCACTGATTATTCTTTGTATAGATCTAGTAGAGTGCTGTATGAATGTGTAAATGAAGACAGATTGTAACAGAAAGCGCTTTGACTATCTTGATAAGATAGAAAGGTTCTATATAAGTACAGTCCATTTACCATTTACCATTTGTTTTTCACAGGGAGAAAAAACAGAAAATTCACGATATTAAAAACAACATAAAAGAAGCTATAGAGGTAAGAAATCAGTCTTTGACCCACATTATGTTACATTCATGTATAACGTGTTTGATTCAATTCAGTGATCATTCTGTTGTATTTTCTTTTTTTTTCTCCTAATTAATTAATTTTTTTCTTTTAATGTTCTCTCAACCCAGACCATCGTGGCTGCCATGAACACACTAACACCTCCCTGCCAGTTAGCCTGCTCTGCAAACCAGTTCCAGGTCGATTATGTCCTGAGCCTAATAAACCAGAAGGATTTTGATTTCCCTTCAGTAAGTTGCACATTAGTTCTATCAGAGAGCTCAGCTCTTCCACAATTTTACTTTTTTCCTTCTATCATTTTGGTCATTTTTAAGATGTGGAGTAATGTGACAATGCATGAGCAAAACTTTACTTTCTTACCGCATGTTTTTAAAACATTATTATTATTATTATTATTATTTTTGATCAAATTCCCGGCATTTAAAGGAAAACATGACAAAACCTGACACATTTCAACTAAATCTTGCTATTTGTTCTTGGTAACTACCGTATTTTCCGCCGTACATGCCACACCGCCCTATAAGTTGCATCAGTACAAATATGTCTAATAAATTGGAAAAATCCATAAATACGTTACTTCGCCGTATAAGTTGCATCTATTATGCGTCACTGCTGACGCATCATATTTGTTACGCGTCACCGCTGATGTGTCGCATTTGTTACACATCACCGCTGACAACCCGGAAATGTGGGCCGAACCAGAAAATGTGGGCCGGTATTGTGCCAAAAATCGATTGGCTGCCAAATGGCAGATGTGGAGGCATGCACGGGGGACTTCAACAAAAATTGAACAGATTAACACTTAAAAACAATTACAGGTATTTGTTTGCTCGAAATTAAAGCAAAGGTTTGTCTCAGTCTAAATTTTGCTTGTTAAATGCAATTTGACGGTCAAATCAGCTGCATTTCGCGGGGGCGGTGCAACGAAATGAAGCTGATTGATAGTTGCACCAGGCAGACAATGGTGGCAGCCTGGCAAGCCGATTGTGTCATTAATAGTCACGTTTACCTATTACATGTTACAATGGCATGCCATACTGCTTGACTGTCATCTAGCCGCTGAAAATGGTAGTGTTCAATATTTTCAGTCAGAATGAATGAAAATGGTCATATCTCAGCCAAAAATTGGTTTATAAATATGGAAAAAATTCATAAAGAATCGCTTCAGCATATAAGTCACAGGATATGAAAATTATGCAATTAAAAAAACATGCAACTTATAGGTTGAATAATATGGTAATTATCTTCAGGAGTCAACCTAATTCAAGATGGCTACCACAACTCAACCAGTTTTACCGATACTGAACTATAGTTTGGTGGGATTGTAGCTGAACATTGTTCCCAACACATATTTTAATGGCAACAAATTGTGAGACCCGGTTTAAAACACTGGCAGCAACTGCTGAAGTAAACTCAGCTCGTCTGTTAGCAAAAATCTCATAAACCAGTGGACGGTGTTCACTGAAACTCTATGACATTTTGACTGTAAATCTACTACTGGTTAACTTTTGGTGTCAACCTCTGTCAGTTTGGTTCTCACAGCTGATCACACTTCACCTACACAAAAATGGCTTAGCTTCAGCAAATTGAACAGATATCGAGCTAAAATGTGTTTCGTCCAAAACTGGCATGAAAGGCAGCAGAGACACACATTTATTCAGGGAACGATAGGCCTTTAAACATTTATGTTAGCGTTGTGCAAACTGTAAACACTGAAGTGCCTTCTGCACAAATAAATCACAAAGCAGCTCCTCCACTTGTACCTGGCATGACAACCTTGTCGCAGGCTACACACTTGGAGGAGAATTCATTGCAGTAGCAGTCGTTGCAGAGCAGAGCGTCGTCCTGGCTGGTGAAGGGCTCATCTGCCAAAGAGCGATCGCAGCGGAAACAGCGGAAGCAATGCTCGTGGTAATGCCTGTCCTCGTAGAAGAGCTCCTGGCAGCCGAACAAGAAGACAGGACAAGGCTAAGGGAAGTCATTTCATACACGTGTAAAAGCTCAACAAGGTCACGTTTACTGGGATGTGTTGCTTCAAAAACATTTCTGAACGTGAGAGGGAAAGAAGAGAATAGCAGGAAGGCTCTATGTAAATATAGGCTCAGATTTACAATAGAAGCAGAGAGGAGTGTTGGTTTGGTTACGATGAAACTGACACTGCATACACAGATCAAGTGCCACAAAGCACATTTACACAACACTTCTTTTTCAATAAACTTGGGGGCATTATTTATCAGTTATTTAAAAATGCCAAGAACTGCAGCAATTAAATCTCTAAGCTCCTCTGAGGAGTTAGTTAAAAATGATCAACCCCTAATAGTGAAGACAGAATTTTAATTTGGTTATGGTGAAGAGACAGAGGCATTTCATCATTCTTCATGCTCACCATCTTAGACAAAATTAATCTGTGGGCTTATGTGGATTTAGAGGAAATTGCCTGTATGATTGCTTGTTAAATTAGCCTTTACTCTGTCTTGGCACACAAAATACAAAGAACACGCCTCATTTACTAAGAATTATACATCATTAGGATGACATAACTTCTGCTTTAGTCATCTGAAGTCGCGTCATGACATAAAAATTGACTAAAGCAAATCACGTATATTTTTTAAATTATTTTATTTTATGTGGATTAACCCAATAATGGGAATGGAAAGAACAGTATTGTATGCAGAATACAACTTTTATTAATTTACATATCTGTGTTCGCTCTGATTTTCTGCTATTATGCATGCAGTCATGTCAAAATGTTTCTCAGTAGCGTTGACCTTGGCCATTCCCCGACATCCCTCGAGAATGTTTACGGATCTCATCGGAGGGAGCTGGCTGATCATCCCATCCTTATCAGAACTCTCACAGTGCCCTCGAGAGCTTCTATGAACATTGCTCATTGTTCTCGGTGTGTCTCCCCCCCTCTGCAGAATGTCTACGTCACTACGGGCCTTTGTGTGCAAGACTTTTTTTTCATTACCACATTTTTGACCTTCAAGCAGAGGTCAAAATTGTGTTAGGAAATTTTTTTGTCTCTAAACCCTATGTGTCATTTTTCACCACTTTGTCTGTCCAACAGATCTCACTTGTAAATGAATCTTCGAGGCTCAACGTAACTCTGTTTAAATAAAGGTTGAATGAAAAAAAAATGGAAGCCTTACCCTTGCATCGTGACCAATCAGCTCTTTGCATTCATCGCACGTGTTTGAAAACAGGCTGTCGTAGCAGGGGATGCAGTACGGGCTGTCGTCTGACTGGATGTACTTGCGACCATACAGGGATTCTTTGCAGTGGTCACAGTCGAATCTGTCCGCCATTGTAGTTTTTGCCAACAATCTGCAACCCAAAGAGAAAACATGAAGGTTTGAAGTGTTATAGAATAAAACATAAAGGTCAAATGAGAATGAAGGATTAGAGCAAGTAGTTTGAGAAAGTGAATGACATGAAAGTGAATTTGGGAGTTGTGACAAAATATTTAGTCACCTTTTCCATCTCAGATGGGTGACACCATAGATTTTTACTGTCAATATTTATGTTGTAAATAAGTTGGCGTGTCACCAGCAAAAAAAAGCTCAAGCGCGCTTACAGCAAAAACAAAATGACAGGAAAAAAAGAACAAAAGAAAGGAAGTACAAATGCTAATTAACTTTTATTGTTGTGTGTTGACGTGAAAAAAAACAATGTGACTTTCTTAAACTCTCAGTCACAGCGAACCTCAACAAAACCAACAACCTGAAGAAGCACAAAAAAGTGACATTGTACACAATGCTCTTGCACACGTTTTTGGTTTAAAGATTTACCGCTGTTTTAAAAGTCAAAACTGCATAATATCTGTAACTTTCTGCCATGCTGTTCAATGGGTTTAAACTGTTTTAATGACATGCTGGAAACAGAATGGGAATTTAACAGGAATGTCACTCCCCCTTCCGCATTAGGTTTCTTAGAGCTGTCAATCATGTATCACTATGAACAAATACTGTATACATTTTTTTTCATTCAACCTTTATTCATACAGGTTGGTCTCATTGTGTCACAAGGACTCATTCACAAGAGAGACCTGTTTAAACAGACAACATATACAGTACAGACAACAATAAACTACAGTAAAATACAAATAAAAATAAAAGCAGTGTTATAAAACAATAAATCAATGCAGGTAATGATGGCCTGAGAGTACATGCTGTAACTGAACCGACGACGTGATAAGTGGAAGGAGACATAAGAAGGCAGCAGACCAAGGAGTGATTTATAGATGAAGACCAGTGTGAGAGCCTGTATGAAGTTAATGATGACCAATTGACCAATGAAGACAGAGTGTAATGATGAGTATAGTAGTTACAATCAGTTATGAATCTTAGTGTGCCATGGTAATGATCCAACATCTGCAAGCAGCTGGCAGGGCCATTCATAATGTCACCATAGTCAATGGCCGGTAGGAAAGTAGCAGCTACAAGGTGTTTTCTAGTATTCAGAAGTAAGATCTATTTCTGAAAAATAAACCCAGTTTTAATTTCAGTTTCTTTATCAAGTTTTCGACATGCGGTTCAAAAGAGAGATGTGTATCAACCAAAATTCCCAAGATTTTGTAAGAATCTACTGACTCAATAGGAACTCAATGCATGGATGAGATAGGAGGAAGAACTGCTGGTGCTGACTTTCTGTTTGAAAACAACATCCTTTTGATTTGATCAGCATTTAGCACCGGTTTGAGATGGAATAAGTCTGACTGAATGATGTGCAGACTGTAGGAGTTGGAAAACCTTGGCAACTGTATTAGCTCTGCAATAAACAACTGTTTTGTCAGCATAGAGATACAAGACTGCACCAGGAATGTTTTGACCTACATCCATCCATCCATGATCTTTTACCCGCTTCTTCCATTTTGGGTCACAGGGGTCGCCGGTGCCCATGTCCAGCAACCACTGTGCGAGGGACGGTGTACATCATGGACAGGTCGCAAGTCCAAACAAGACAAACAACAATTCACTCTTGCACTCACACCTAGGGACAATTTAAAGTTACCAATCAGTCTAACATGCATGTTTTTGGTCTGTGGGAGGAAACCAGAGTACCCGGAGAAAACCCACACATGCACGGAGAGAACATGCAAATTCCACCCAGAAAGGTCCCCGGACTGGGATTTGAACTGGCAACCTTCTTGCTGAGAGACAGAAGCTCTACCAGTTGCACCACTGTGCTGCCTGCTTTTACCTACATTATTTATATACATTGTAAAAAGAGTGGGACCTAAAACTGAGCCTTGTGGCACACCATTAGTGACTGTTAGGTAGCTAGATGAATGAAGTATGTCAAACATATTGTCTCCGACCTGAGAGATGGTTTGAAAACCAACCGTGTGATCTGAGAAACCAATATCTGAGAGCTTATGGCATAACATTTCATGCTCTACAGTAACAAAGACTTATGTAGTAAAGTTTATTTGATCACCACAAACTCACAGTAACCCACAAACAACTGAAGTTATGTGTATAAGTGGCTGAACTAATGGGTTTGTAAAGATCTATGTTTTTTGGGGTTGTTTTTGCGATTTATTACCTGTGTTTCCGTTTTTCCCAGTGCCCCTCGTGTCACTAGTTCTCTCTTCCTTAGTCAGTTTCCGTTCCTCAGCTCCTGCCCACTTCAACTTGCTCCCAGTTGTCATTTTGCCCCAGTGTCTCCACTCTTTTCATCACACCCTGTCCCTAAAGTCCCTCAGCTTTCACTTCACGCTCAGTCTGGCTTTGTGCGTGCTTCACGCCATGTATAGGTCCCTTCTGGGTCTCCTCGAGTTTTGATTAGTTTTAGCTGCCACACCAGCCGTTTCTTTTTGTTTAATAAAGTGCTTTCCTCATGCTCCTCATGTCAGTCTGCATTCCTGGGTCTAACTTCCACACACCATCATAGGCCTAGGATTTTTTTCTACTAATGCATTTTGTCTTCCTCCTTCTATGTCAGTTCTGCACTCAGATCATCTTATACTGAGAAATGACAGTGTTGTACCCATTTTGGTCAAACCTTGAAAAGTAAATTAACTGGAAAGGTGATGTTTTGAGAAGTCACGCTCAAAATACGTGTTGGGAATGACTCTCATCTACTTCTACATCAAATTTTAGTGTAATATTTGTGAAGTTGTAGGCTACAGCATGTCCAAAGATGCAGTTCGAGTGCGAGCTACAATCACAGATGGCTCCTCGATTGTGACTGAGCACACAACAGGGTGAAAGAATAATATTGAGAGCATTATGACAACAGGATCAAGTTGCCAAAGTGTTACAGTACGGTTGGAGGACACCGCTGTGATTCATTCCCGCCACCCAACAATAATAATCTCCGCTCATATAATAATCAGTCACACTTTAAGCTGGGCCTGCGCTGCCCTTCTTACACATGCAAGCACAGCAACACACTCCCTCACAAAAACACACAGAAAAAAAAACCAGTATGAGACAAATTACATCAAATCTGTCTTCAAGCAGATTCTCACGTTTCAGCTGATTGGGCCTTTTACACAACAAAGTTCTTACGGAGTCGCTTTGAGAAAGTCAAGCTCCGCCAGACCTCACCTGCTCACATTCCTCATATGTAACTGACAGGCTTTTTACAAAATAACAATTCTTCTCTTGAGGCTTTCCTCCCCTCTCTCAGTGACCTAAAGCATAAATTATAAATGACAGCTCTTCGGCCTAATATTTACAGTACGTAGCTCACATTACTGTACTGCAACACATCCACGATAAAGACTAAATTGAGCACACGAGAAACATCAGACAACTCACCGTATTATATCCATCTCAACGTTGTGGTAAAATGTCAGAAGAAGCAGCTGTGGTTGTTGGCGATGATCTTCCCTATCTGTGTTTTACTATCAGCTCCTCTTAATTTGACAAACCCATTCATCAACGAGAAAAAAAAAAAAAAAAAAAAAAAAATCCCAGCAGTGTTGCAATGCTCAGCCCACATGACAATTACGCACAGACTAGATCAACAAAGTGCAGAGTTGTGAACGTAAACTCGTCTGCAGAGGCAGGTACGAAGGAACAGAATGTGCCGGCTCTACTTGCCAGGTGAGGAAACGAGATGAGGCATGACTCAGAGTGACAGTACAGCCGGTGCTAATTTCCAAATCAGACAGCTACATTTATTGCCATTTTAAAATGTGAAAATATGACCCACATACATCTCTGAAACCAAAAAGGCAGCAAAAATGGTCATAGAAACCACACAGGAAGAAATATACTGATCATGCACAGACATTTAAATGACCCACATCTCCAAAGTTGTGAGGTATGTCATTAAAATAACACTTTCCTTCCAATAAGTGCTTTCTTCAGTAGATTTGAGCGAGACGCTGTGCACCAGCAAATAAGCCGGCTTCTAATAAGTGAGACAAAAAGGACTTCAAAGTCTGCTTCAAAAATAACTACAAGTATTACTTCATAAACAAAACATACAAAAAAAAGAAGCATTTGTTTCTATTGGCAGACCTTTTAATGTTTCCATTGCTGTGATTCACTTCAAATGTCAGGATTTGATTTGCCAAAGCAAAGCCTGTAATGAACTTCTGATGTCTCAAAGAGGGGGCATGACGTCAGTCCGCTGACCCCAGGACTGACGGACAAAAACCTAAGCGTGCACATATATTACCAACCCAAAAGCAACAATGCACCAAGGGAAGAGAAGAGAAGGACATGAGTTTATAGTTCTCACAGAGATGTGCACTCTATTTGATCCTGCACGTGCTTGCTTCTCAGTGGAGGTCAATCTCATTCATGCCCAGTGCCCAAAGACTAAAAACCCTACTAATAAGGCTCCCAAATACCAGAGCTCTGACTGAACTCCACCCCCCTGGGAAAAGTGTGGGCTTTTCAAGGAAATTATTACGGTGTCTACACTGAACAGTGCACAAACATTCGCCTGGGATTTGTTTCAGTACTGCTGCTCAAAGGAAGAATCTTACTTTAATTACAATATTTACAATGATTCGTTGAATTAAAATCCAAGAGAAAGGCTCAGCTATTGTATATTGAATGCAGCTACATTGATCAGTGGGTGTTTTGACATAATCTCTCCATCTTTCTTACTTGAGCAATAAATAGATAAAAAGACAACACAAAATCCATGAGAAAAGTTATATAGTAGGTTTGAACTTTACATACCGTATTTTCTGGAGTATAAGTCACTCCGGAGTATGTCGAATGAGTCCAAAAAACAGAGCCGGCCCGAGGCATAAGCATCATAAGCTGTTGCTTAGGGCCCCCAGGCCACTAGGGGGCTCCCTAAGTGGAATTGAATCAATTTACTTAAAAAAATAGTAATGGTCTTCAGAGGCGGCTCCAGGGGGGAGCTAGGGAGTGCTATAGCTCCCCCTGGAAAAGTCATAGCACCCCCTTAGCACCCCCAAGAAAATATCAGATTATTTTGTTTTTTTCATCGGAGTTAATATTCTTTATATGTGGTTGTTGTGACATTTTCCTCGCAAAACACAACTAATTAAAAAAAAAATCAATAATTATATAGAGTTAAAAAAAATCCGATCTCACAACAGGAAATGAACCTCCTAACCGGAAGTGAAAATTCAAGTTACTGAAAGTGTGGTAAACATTTGAAAAGCGCACAAAATGCAAAAATGGAGTGTTTTTTATTACCTGAATTGCCTAGAATGGAATCAGAGGAGGAGGAATTTTTGGAAGCAGACTGCAACCAACACATAAACAATAATGTGGAAGAAAGATCAAGCCTACTGCCATCCTTCCACATCTATGGAGAATGCTGCTAACGCTAGCGTTGGACAGTTGGAGGATGGAACCAGCACGTTCAGCTTCCTTTGGTGTCCCTGGTCTGATCTATCAGCTGAAGCCCAGAAAGATGAGTGATGCCCTCAACACTGACCCAGTAAGGAGCAGAAACTGGTGACATGATGCCTCTGGTTATGCCATATTTAGCTGATATAACTTGATAAATCATTTCCTGGCTTGCAGTGACAATAAATGAATTTATCTGATCACATTAAATAACTTCTTTCAACCAAAGTCCAAAGTAAACTATTTATTAAAATAGTCCAACTTTATCTAAATCCATGCGCGTATATAAATTAAAATAATTCCTGCTCAAAGAGTTAATTTTGCCTTATTGATTCATTATTATTGTTTATTATTGTTGTTGATGTTTAGTTTGACTATTTTTGTAATAAAACTTCAAAGACAACTTTGGTCTCTTCATTCAGATGAATATTCATTTGTTCTGGTATAGAACTCCCTGTAATTAACAGATCCTACTTCAGTGACTGATTCTGATCATTAACGGGTGAATATATTAATGAAGTTGTTGTTGGTCAGTAAACTGACCAGCTGGTGTCAAACTTTAACAAGTGAAAAATAAATAAAACAAATGTGGTGGAGCTGGGATGGAAAAGGTGTCACCCTTCTTCCTTCATCTCATCCTTCATTATTGCTACAAGCTTCTACTCTCAGGGTGTTAGACGTGTGAATCTCTGGTCAGGATCATCAC
>JARVGS010001283.1:10128174-10145553 GCA_031762315.1 Hypsolebias antenori | reverse complement strand
CTTGGTGGGGGAAACAGCGTGCTGGAACATCTCTGACTGATGAAGCCCTCTAGAGTGAGGGTGAAACGTTTCTACGAAAAAGAAACTGTCCAGATGACCAGATTGAGAGTTATCAGATAGCAGTCAAACAAATAAATGTTAACTTCTTTGTAACACTGAACATGAAATATGAATTTTGAATAGAGGTCATAGAAAAGCAAACTGAAAGAAGCATTTCAAGGTACTTTGACTTGCTGTTTTATCCAGAATCTAAAACTGTGACATATTTATTCTTGATATATTATAGGTATGTGAAAGTAATAAGTATGGCATAAATGTACATTGTTTATAATTATGCATCTCATTTTCTCTTTGTTTTTTGACTGCAGGGGCACTTTCTGTTTCTCTTATTGTAATGCACCATGTTTGAGCCACACAAATCTTTAATCTAAGGTTGACTGGTTTGACCGCAGTACATCAGATCAGGTTTTACATTTGTGTGTGTGTTAGACAGGACCGTCCTACGGACGGAAATTTATGACGGGATACTTGTCATCTATTGGGATACATGCTGGAGAAACCAGAGTCGGTAGGCTCTTAAGAGAGGTGCACCAGCCTTACCATCATTTGCGACAACATGTGAGTGAAACTGGCAATTTTATATTAAACAGTGTACCAGCTCAAACACTGCTTTTTTATAATAGATTTAAAAAATATGTATCCACTTCATAGGGTGCCCGTAATCTGAACCCCATCCCCTACCATGCAGAGTATGCAGGCCACAAGCTGCACATGGACCAAAATGAGAAGTTGGTGATGTTTGGAGTTACCCATGTTCTTGCAGTTGATGGGTACAGTTCCAAAATTGTTGCACACTCTACAATGCCAGTAAAAAACAATCTCATTATTTATGAGGAAGTGTATAGGTGAGTAACATACTTACCTGAACATTTAAAATATGTTGATCTCAAATATTATGCTGGACTTTTTAATTACCTTCTATGTATTATTTGCTGTGTATTACATGTAATGGTTTATGTGACATCACATGTAGTACATATGTCATACACATATACTGAAAAGCATATATTTTTTATTACAGATCTGCTGTTGTCACCAATGGAGTGTGGGACCAAGTGCGGGTAGACCATGGGAAGGAGTTTTACTTAAGCCTGTTCATGCAGGAAATCCTTTCAAGATACAGATTTAATGTCAACAGGCCACCTTATGTTCAGACTACATCTTCCAGGGTAGGATTATGTGTATCTTAAACAAGAAAAACAGTGTTTTTATAATAATCTTGGTTTATTATATATTGTTTTATAACCTCAATATACTAATTGTCAGCTGCTTATTCACTTATCATATGATAATCTATAATTTGTTACCTTTTACTTTTTAAATGTGTAATGATTTTTTTTTTCAGAATCTTAGGGTAGAGCGAATCTGGCCAGAGGTGAACAATCGCGTCAATTACCCACTGAAGGCAGCTTTGGTGCACCTGGTAGACCAAGAGACCCTCGACATGCAGGACAACACTACAAAATACTGTGTTTCTAGCCTTGGGTGCCTTCTCAGCAAGATCGGATTAGACCGGGTTGTCAATGCATGGAATGCTCACAGGATTCCAGGTAAGCAAAGTAATTGCCTTAAAATTATCACGAGTCCTGTATAGACATACATTATCCTACCACTGTGTAATGTAGCAATTAGTCCACACCAGAGGTTTAAGAATAGGCTAAACTAGCTGTTTTCTCAGGTTGATTGTTCAACCACCCCTAAACATAAGACATTGTTCTGTCAGATGCCTTCTTGTAGTAAATTTCATTTCACTTTTCTTTTCTAGGCCGAGGAATACCCAATCAGCTGGCAATTGGGGGAAGTGCTGCCAAAATTGCAGAAAACCTGTTACCCTGCGCAACTGATGCACATCACCAATATCAGCAGGATTTGGGATCTTCACTGCGAACAGAGTCAACCTTTGGTGTGGACCCATTTCATAATGAAGAAGACAGAAGCCTGGCAGAGGTGGAGTTTGGGGCTGCTTACCCAGATTTGTCTATAATTTTTGACAGTGTTGTCAATAATGACTACAGTATTTTCAATGTACTCTGTCATGTAGAGGAAGAGATTGTGGTTGTGTTCTTTTTCACAATGTTGATTTAAAATTCTCTCGTGCAAATTTTATACAACAAATACTTGGAGGGGTGGGGGTTCCATTGTAGTGCTTTTTTAGTTGTCAGTCTACCGGTAATCCTTTTCTCCACAGTGGATGACAGAAAATTTCAAATGTTAGTGTTAGACAGGGTTGTTGGATTGACAGTGGTCCTTTTGACAGGATGAGAATATGTGGAGAGTAGTACACAACTTCTTATTAGTTTTTTGATCAGTACATTAATATATTTCATGCTGAGCCTAAACTTAAATGATGTTAAGTTACACAAGTAAAGAGCATTCCTCCTTTTTCTTTCTTTTTTTTTTTTTTTTTTGGTGAACAAATGCACAAAAGCTTCCTAAAGCTGTATTAATGCTAACTTCTAAGATAAACGTCAACTGCACTTTATCTTATAATTAATTCTTCCCTCTCCAATACTACCAGTACAATATTTCATCCATGATGGTGGAACGACAATAAAAGTGTCATGGATGTCGGTAAAATAAACCAGAAAACATTTTTCATCCCATATCAGTACTTTCTGTGCTATTCTGAGCATAACACATAAAAAAAATAAAAAAAAATAAAAAAAAAAAACAAGGACACCAAGACAAGAATGAAGCAGTCTCTTCTCGTTGCCTCTTTTTTTCTCCTCTCAGAGAAGGCAAGCAAACATTTATTATTCTACTTCCTAGCTCCTGTGGTTTCTATTGCAGGGGGTAGAGGAAAATTCAGGTCACGCTGATTGTAAGAAGTTTAAATAATCACACATATTGTTTTCAAAATGGTCTATTTTGTGTTAACATCTCCATAAAGGGTAGACTATTGTGGCAGTTCTGCTTAACATTCATCTCAGCTTTGCGTCTCTCTTTATCTCCACCAGAGAGAAGTGGGATACATCAGATTGTGACAGCGAAGCAAAATTTAAAGACACATAAAATAAATCACTTTAATTAGCAGGAAAAACGTTTCTCACATCTGGTGGCTCAATCTTAAACAGGTAACCTGTAGTGTTTTGGGCTCTGGCTTCATAAATGTGCCTATGAATTTTAGACACAACGATGTGCAGCCACTTCGTAAAGAAACTACGTATTTATCTCACACCTTTCATGATCTGTGTGTGTATTTTTCTACCTGTCTGTTAATAAAATACCTCATGAACCAGAGAACAGATTATAATAAAACTCCCAGAAAGTAATGATACAACCAATTACCTTTAGGAGTCATCCTGATTCAAGATGACCCTCACAGTAAATCCACAATGATAAATACAAAAATTGGCTACAACTTGTTCAGTTATATCAATGCAGAGCTAAAGTTTGGTGAAGTAGAAGCTGAGAGGTATCTCAAACACAAACTAAGGTAAGATACTTCTTACGAAAGGAAATTTGGGAGTGTGGGTAAACAGTAAAAACTATAATTACAAACATCCATCCAGCCATTATCTTTTACCCGCTTCTTCCATTTTGGGTCACGAGGGTCATCGGTGCCCATGTCCGGCAAGCACTGTGCAAGGTACACCCTGGACAGGTCGCAAGTCCATCACAGGGACACATAGAGACAAACAAGATAAACATCCATCCACTCTCTCACTCACACCTAGGAGCAATTTAGAGTTACCAATCAGCCCAACATGCATGTTCTTGGTCTGTGGGAGGAAACAGGAGTATCTAGAGAAAACCCACGTATGCACGGAGAGAACATGCAAACTCCACCCAGAAATGCCCCTGGACTGGGATATGGACCGGGATTTGAACCGGGGGACCTTCTCACTGAGCGACACCAGCTCTACCAGTTGTGCCACCATGCTAGTTACAAACATGTCTAAGGAAATTTAGGAATGTGTGTAAACAATAGAAACTATAATTACAAACGTCTACACACATTTTTTTTTAATATGAATGGTGTTTGATGGTCCAATTTCTAAAAATTGGTTCACAAATTGTTAGGCCAGCCCACAGCATTCTGAAAGGGGACAAATGGATATACTGTAGCCAGGGGTTGGCCGTGGTTAGCAGAGGCTTTGACCACAGTTCATAGATGAACATGAAAAGCTGTCTAATGAGCTGCTTAATAAGAAACAGCTGCCAACACAATCTCCAAAGTGACAAAGACTGAGTTAATGCTAAGCTCAAAAATGGTGGTTTTTTTTCATCCCTTAAATATAGACGTTCAGTTATCTGGGAGAGCCCTCAGAATAGAACAGCTGCTTCGCCAAATCGAAAGGAGCCAGTTGAGGTGGTTCAGAGAACTGGTAAGGATGCTCCCTGGGTGCGTCCCTAGGGAGGTGGTTCGGGTATGTCCGACTGGAAGGAGACCCTGGGGAAGACCCAGGACATGCTGGAGAGACTGTCTCTCAGTTGGCCTGGGAAAGCCTTGAGATCCTCCCAGAAGAGAAGAGGTGGCAGTGGAAAAAGATGACCAGGCCTCCTTGTTCAAGCTGCTGACCCCGCAACAGACTTTGGAATAAGCGTAAGATGATGGATGGATAGCTGGATGGATTTTTTTCACCATTGTGTCTAAAATGTGTCTTTTAGGCCCTCTTTTTGTTACACCAATTTTGACCAAAGCTGTAGCTTTTCTGCAGCGGTTTGGCCATTCATGTATACAGTGCTTGTTTCCTCTGAAACAGAAGGTTTTTGAATCCGGGTCTCAAAATGTTTTTGTTTTTTTTTGAGGAAAGCCCCTGCAGAGGTAAGAAAACACTGTGCACTCTACTTGTGGCTGCAGTCAGTGTTTGTTTTTGTTTTTCTCTTGCGCGAGCAGCAAAACGACAGTAAGCAACAGCTGAAGTTCTGTTGGAGCGACACAACCTCATCCTCAGTCCAAACAAAAATCCCTGTACTGTATTCAACATTGTGGATGTAACTGCTTTGTGTCTCATGCTGGGACTACATGTGCATCAGTGTTGCCAGTTATACAATAATTACTCTTTTTAGTTTTTTCTGTGCAAATGGTTGCCCATCACAACACACCTCATCTTACAACCTCCACCCTGTGAGAGAGAGGGGGCACCTCACTCAGCTCCTGATACTTTGGGTCAGAAAACAACGATTATAAAGTGACTCTACAATGGTTCTTTATTTGCTACCTGGCAATCCTGTCTGACATGGACACTTCAGTGGATTCATGAAAATGTGTTTTTCTTGTGTTGTTGATTCACCAGAATAAATATGGTAAAAAACACAAGTTTCTAGAAATTAATCTTGTGTAAAAAATATATTTAGAAGATTTGTGACAAACTACTGTAGGTTCATCACCTAAGTGATTTGTTATTGTTTATATTTTACCTACGGTAATTGGTAGGAATATGGCCTCTGCTGTTGCTGCTGAAAAATGGCTGTTGTAATGATCATTACGTGTGTGAACATTTTTAGGAGATTTGGGTAAAGTTGGAACAAATTATTATTATTATTATTATTATTATTATTATTATTATTAATAATAAGAAATAAAATAAAGTATTATTATTAATAATAATAATAATAATAATAATAATAATAATAATAATGAAAATAATTGTGAAATTAAAACTTTTCAACATTCAAATCACCTGTTCTTCTGCTTCCTTTCATTTTATGTTTATATATATATATATATATATTTTTTTTTTTTCTGGTAATTGTGTTTTATTGAAATTAAATGAATAAACAAACAAACAAACAAACAAAACTGTTAGAGCATAAATTCATCATTAATGATTGAACTGTATTAAACAACTCAACATTTAGCTAAAAACTGCTTATTTTGATTAAGCAGTTAGAAATTTGACCAACAAAAATACTGATAATGGATTCAAATTGTCTATAGTGTACTTTATATTGTGACTGAGTTTGATTTTCTACATCTGCCTTATAATCTGTCTGTTTTGCTACTTTGACATCTTTGTTTTAACTGGTTAAAAAAACTGTATTTCTCTCTTATGATTGTCTATTGTTGATTGTCCAAGGAAAATCTACTGTTACTATTGTCATCATTTTTAGTTTGTAGCCAGGTCTCTCTTGTAAATGAGTCCTCGAGGCTCAATGAGATTAACCTGCCTAAATAAAGGTTGAATGAATGAGTGTCTTCATAAGATAGAAAGGTGCTATACAAGTACAGTCCAATTGCCAATACCATTTAAGACGGGGTGGGGTGTGTGTTGTGTTTGTTGAACATATGCACAGAAAAGGAGGGGGTAAATAAGATATTTTAAATTTTATCTGACAACCCTGATGCAGGGTTAATCTGCATCCATTGTGCATGCAGCATCTGCATGACAGTTAGTCCAAACTGGTGAATACACAAACGTCTCTTTGGAGCCTGGATTTTATTAGTTTTGCTCCTACATGCTGAAAAAGTCTGAGCAGCACAGAAACACCCTGCTCTCTGACATTTATAACTGTTGTTATATTTATTATAATTATTGTTATTTATTATAACTATTGTTATTTATTATAACTGTTGTTATTTATTATAACTGTTGTTATTTATTATAATTGTCATATATTATAACTGTTATTTATTATAACTGTTGTTATTTATTATAACTGTTGTTATGTATTATAACTGTTGTTATGTATTATAACTGTTGTTATATTTATTATAACAGTTGTTATTTATTATTAACCATTGTTATATTTATTATAACTGTTGTTATTTATTATAACCGTTTGTAGGGATTCTAGTTTAATTAGTCATAGGCTTTACTTTCAGTTTCCTGAGTGGCAGGAGGGAACTGATTACTCCCAGCTGTTACCACTTCCTTGATGAGAAGATTCCAGTACATAAGGCCCTGAGAAGCTTTTGGACTCTGCTGGAACATTGTCCCACTTACGGTACCATGTCCAGCTCAGACTAGATTCAGAGTTTTCTACTTGGACTAAAGACTTGTTTTCTCTTACCTCCTGTAGCTCCTTGTGTCCAAGCCATCCTGGTTCTGTCTCGTGTCTAAGACTAGTGATTGTGGCGGCTTTATTCTCCAAATACAGACTGGTCGTCCACCGCGCCCCTATCACTTATGCCTCAGACGCGTCCCGCATAACATTCTTGATTAGCTCACTGAAAGGCATGCCTCTGCAATGGGCTAAGGCTTATCTCAATTCTCATGATATTGACAACGTAGCTTTTGATACCTTTCTTCAGGAGTTCCAGCAGGTTTTTGATCATCCTTGTCACCAAGAGGAGGCTTCCAAGAGGCTAATAGCCCTTCAACAAGGTAAACAGTCCGTAGTGGACCACTTTATTAACTTCCGGGTCGCAGCGGAAGAAGCCCGCTGGGGCAAAGTAGCATTAAAAGGAGTTTTTGTACAAAGTAAGCTCTCTGTCAGATGAAATAAAGGATCACCTGGCTACTCATGATGAACCGGATTCCCTGGAAGATCTTATCAATTTGGCGATTCGGATTGATGGTTGAATGCAGACACGTCAGCAACATAGAAACTACAGATCCCATTATGCCCTGGCATTTGAGCCATGCCCATTTCCGGGAATCAGCCTCCCTCCGTCCAATCCCCCCTTTGCTGGCTTTGACAAGCTCTGAGGTAGAACCTCTGCAAATTGGACGCACATTGCTCACAATGCAGGAGAAGCAACGCTGGATTACAGCTCGGGTCTACATTTACTGAGGTAAGCCCGGCCACTTTATTGCAAACTGTTCAGGGAGGGGAAAAGGAGAGGTGCATCAGTAGACCAGGAGTTACTGGTGGGCAATTCAACATTTTCTTTTGGAAATAGGATTGTTTTACCCACTACCTTATTAATCAGAGACTTTAACTTTCGTGTTGCTTCTTTAATTTATTCTGGGGCTGAGCAGAATCTAATTAGTTTTGAGTTGGTGGAACACCTGAACATTCCTGTTGTCCTTAAATCACCCAGTGACTGTTTCTGATCTCGCAGGGAAGACCATGATCACCATCACTCACAAGACTGCACCCTTGCTTTTCGTTGTCTCTGGAAATCACAGTGAAAAGGGTGAGTTTTTTTTTATTTTCTTCTCCCACCTCTCATGTTATATTAGGATACCCTTGGTTAAGAAAACACAATCCTACTGTTAATTGGACGGAGAAGAGTCGATTCATGGAGCAATTATTGCTTAGAAAATTGTCTCCGCTCAGCAGTCACTCCTTTTGTTGCAAACACGGTACCATCTGACGAATTAGATTTATCTAAGATCCCTACTTTTTATCGTGATCTCACCCCAGTCTTCAGTAAACAGAAGGCCCTCTCCTTGCCCCCACACCGATCTTATGATTGCTCTATTGATTTCCTTCCTGGTGCCCCCCCCCTCCTGTAGACTGCACAGCCTGTCTGGCCCAGAAAGAGAGACCATGAGGAAGTACATTGAGGAATCCTTGGCTTCAGGTATCATCAGACCGCCCACCTCCCCACTTGGAGCAGGTTTCTTTTATGTAGATAAGAAGGACAAGACCCTTATACCCTGTACAGACTACAGAGACCTGAACCAGATTACGATAAAAAATAAAACCCTCTGCCCTTAATTGATTCTGTTTTTGAACAATTACACTCTGCCACCATATTCACTAAGCTGGACCTGTGTAACGCATACCATCTGGTGCGCATGAGGGAGGGGGATGAGCAGAAGATAGCCTTTAAGACACCCTTGGGCTACTTTGAGTATTTTGTTATGCCATTTGGCTTAACTAACACCCCTGATGTTTTCCGGGCACTGGTGAATTATGTTCTGAGAGGTTTCCTTAATGTTTTTGTATTTGTCTACTTAGACGACATCCTGATTTATTCTAAGAACCCCCTTGAACACACCAAACATGTTAGATCAGTACTCCAGAGATACTAATGGAAAATACAGTAAGTTGTTTGTCAAGGCTGAAAAATGTGACTTTCATGTGCCCTCTGTGTCCTCCCTTGGCTTCAGTTGTGAAAAGGGACTGGTTCGATCTGACCCTGAGAAAGTAAAGGCAGTCTCTGAATGGCCTGTTCCCGAGAACCGCAAACAACTGCAAAGTTTCCTTGGTTTTGCCAATTTTTATAGGCTCTTTATCAAAGACTATAGTCGTACTGCCCTTCCTCTCACTCAACTGACCTCTGCCCTTAGGACTTTCTCCTGGTCTCCTGAAGCCAATGTGGCATTCCAAAAGTTAAAGAAGCTTTTTGTCTCTGCTCCCATCCTTTTTCACCCAGACCCAGCTAAACAGTTCATCCTTGAAACCAATGCTTCTGATTCTGGGGTCGGGGCCGTCCTCTCGCAACGAGCTGAAGATTATGGTAAATTACACCCATGTGCATTTTTTCCCCCGACGCCTGTCCCCAGCTGAGCAGAATTATGATGTGGGTAATCATGAACTCTTATCCATAAAACTAGCACTAGAAGAATGGAGGCACTGGTTGGAGGGAACTGAGCATCCATTCATCATCTGGATGGACCATAAGAATCTCGCCTACATCCAGAATGCTAAGAGGTTAAACGCTAGATATGCTCGGTGGTCATTATGTTTCACCTGCTTAAATTTCCTCATTACCTACCGTCTAGGCTCTCGTAATATCAAACCTGATGCCTTGTCTCGTCAGTTCTCCTCCTTAAAAGTTTCCAAGGCTGATGTGAATATCTTGCCATCAGTGTGCATGGTTGGTATGATCACCTGGGACATCATAAAGGTTATCAAGGAAACTCAACAAATGGAT
Organism: Hypsolebias antenori; assembly: GCA_031762315.1. Lineage (NCBI taxonomy): Eukaryota > Metazoa > Chordata > Actinopteri > Cyprinodontiformes > Rivulidae > Hypsolebias > Hypsolebias antenori. The sequence continues at coordinate 10,135,778 of JARVGS010001283.1, read as the reverse complement.
CTCGACCCTGGTACTGGACCACCCAATAGATTGTTTGTTCCTGATTCCTCTAAGAAACAGGTTCTGAAATGGGTCCACTCCTCCAAACTTACTTGTCATCCTGGCTTCAACCATATGCTGCCTTTCTGCAGGTGACATTTTTGGTGGAACAAGATGCACAAGGACATTAGAGAGTATGTGGCGGCCTGTTCTGTCTATGCCAGGAGTAAACACAGTAGCCAACCACCTGCTGGCCTCCAACCGCTGCCTACCCCTAGTAGACCCTGGTCCCACATAACATTAGATTTCATCACTTGTCCACTGCCCTCTGAAGGTAATACTATGATCCTGACTATTGTTGATCTATTTTCTAAGTTTGCACATTTTGTTCCACTTTCAAAGCTTCTTACTGCCCTGGAGACAGCCCAACTCATGGTTTGCCATGTCTTCTGCATCCATGGGATCCCCATGGACATTGTATCTGAGTGGGGTCCTCAATTCATCTCCGAGGTATGAAAGTCATTTTGCACAGCTCTTGGGGCCTCGGTCAGTCTCTCATCTGGTTATCATCCTCAGTCCAACGGTCAGACTAAGAGATGTAACCAAGAAGTGGAGGCAGCCCTAAGGTGTGTTATCAATAATAATCCTTCAACCTGGAGCCAGCATCTGGTCTGGATTGAATACGCACACAATTCTTTAACTTCCTCTGCTACTAACATGTTCCCATTTTAAGCATCCCTTGGTTATTCTCCACCTCTGTTCCCCAGTCAGGAAGCTGATGTGGCAGTCCCTTCTGTTCAGCATCACCTACGGCGATGCCGCAGGATCTGGTGACAGACCAAGGAAGCCCTCCTCTGCACTGCAACCTGGAACAAGAGATTTGCGGATAAGCATTGAGCCTTGCACCCCCCCCCCCCCCCACCACCATATTGGGCAGAAGGTATGGCTTTCATCACACGACATTAACATTAAAGACACCCCCAGAAAACTTTGCCCTAGATTCATCGTCCCATTCCCCATTGAAAGGATCATTAACCCTTCGGCTGTGAAACTTACCCTGCCCTCATCCATGAGGATCCACCCCACATTTCACATTTCCAAGATAAAGCCTGTCTCTGAGAGTCCTTTGTGCCCTCCTGCCTGTCCCCCTCCGCCTACCCGTATCATTGCTGACCAGGCATTCACAGTCCGCCGCATCCTGGATATGCGACGCAGGGACAGGGGGTTCCAATATCTCGTTGACTGGGAAGGATATGGCCCCGAAGAAAGATCCTGGATTCCCTGATCATTTATTTTGGACCCTAGTCTAATTTAATCTTTTTACAAGGACCACCCAGAATAAAGGTTGAGATTGCCAAGAGGCAAGTCTTGATGAGGAGGCACTGTAGTGATTCTAGTTTATTTAGTCATAGGCTTTACTTTCAGTTTCCTGAGTGGGAGGAGGGAACTGATTACTCCCAGCTGTTACCACTTCCTTGATGATAAGATTCCAGTGCTTAAGGCCCTGGGAAGCTTATGGACTCTGCTGGAACATTGTCCCACTTAACGGTACCATGTCCAGCCCAGGCTAGATTCAGAGTATTCTACTTGGACTAAAGACTTGTTTTCTCTTACCTCCTGTAGCTTCTTGTGAAGACCAGTCTCCACACCAGGGGTGCTCACACTTTTTCAGCATGTGAGCTACTTATAAAACAACCAAGTCAAAATGATCTACCCAATACAAAAATGCATCCCAAAAAAATTGCCAAAAAATCAAAAAATCAAAAAAAAAAAAAAAAAAATCATGTGATTCCCCTATTCTGGATGATGTCAAACCTAAAGAACCCCAAGAACATTAATCATCAGCTCCCATTATTTCCATAATTACCAGCACTACTGGTGTTTGCAATGTCATTAATAACAAGCGTTGCCGTATAACACGCATAATGTTATTTATCTGTTGGCAGATAGCTTGATGCTGCTAATCCTCATTCATTTTCTGTGGATCAATGCAAATCCGCTAGCGTGAGTGAAACCCTCTCCCTCTGTTCAGAGCCAATGGTTCCTAATGTATTTTCCCACCATTAACCAGCCATAATCCCTGCTAATCATCACTAATCCACATCTTCTGTGTGTCACAATACTTCCCTGATGAAGGAGGCAGCGCTGCTCGCTGGTGCTGAGGCTGGATCTCTGGAAGAGCTGCCGAGGGCCCGCTCAGTGCAAGAGAGCAGACTGCTGGGAGGAGGGGAGGAGAGAATGAAATCTGGTGTTTTGTGGCTTGAGTTGCGGCTTTTTTGCTGTTTTCTGACGAGTTCTGCTCATGTATTATTGATCCGAGGGCAGAATGGAGCTTGTGTCTTGTCGTAGGGTGCAGAATGAAAACTGCACGTCATCAAGAAATAACAGTGGCTGTGAGTCACCGTCACGTCTCTTAGCTCGGTCCCTCTGTTCCACCGCTCCGTGGGCCGTCGGCCTGCTGCTCGTCTCATCCCGTTCCTGTTGGTCACAAGAAGCTCTGAGAGGTGTAAGAGCCTGCCTTCGTTTCTGTCCGAGTCACATTCAATCACCATAATCAGTTTACGTGTGGCAAAGTAAGCAAAGACATAATTACTGCGCGGGACGAGACACGTCGATGTTTGCCATCCGCACGAGTTAGAAAATGCGTCTGATGCAAACGCAGCAACGTGGCTCCAGATAAAGTCGAGACACGGAAGAAAACCTACGTCTGTCGCTGCGATGCTCAAAGTTCAGGCAGGCAGACAGACGAGCAGGGCGAGCGAGGCTCTTCTCCAAGGAGCTCTGCTGCATGACGCATGGGATTTGGAGACAACCAGAACCGTTACACAAACGCCACGATTCTCCAGAGAAGGTTGAGTTCATCGTGGACTTGATCAACACAGTCATGTCAGGTGCCGTCCAAACAGAGGACGTCGCTTATTTTATTTTTTGCAAAGATCCCAACAAGTTTGCTGACCAGGTACGAGGAGCTAAAATAGCTGAATCGATGAATGGCAGGTCTTAACTCACATTAAGACGCATCAGATTGAGAGGAACATTTCGTTTTAGCTGATTTAGCTCCTTGCAGTTTATTCCCTACAGGTTGCCACAGTGTTTGGATTTTTACAATAAACTACATAATGTCTAATAATCAAACTGAAGTCTTGCTGCCATGAGCCACAGCTTTGACGTTGCAGAACCCCAGTGGAACCAGCAGGTGGCGCGTTTGAGTCGTTCTTCTGCTCGCAGCAGAGTTCATGTGGCCTTTCAACACTTGGACCACCTCAGGCTGCTCCACAGCCGCTTGAAAATAATAAAAAAAAATAATCAGTTTATGCTTTATTATGTCTCTTTACGTTAGTTGTTTCGGTTGCACCACATGCACACACTTCTAGGTGGGCTTCAACTAAATTATGAAAGTTTAAAGTTTAAACAAAACATTCACGAATGGCGGGTTTTGCTTCGCGATAATATAAAAGTCCAGCAAATTACGTTTCCAAAAAGGTTTTCTTCAGAAAATGAATATCAATTTAAACTTTATGTGGCTTTTTTTTTTTTTTTTTGCTTTGATCTTTTCTGGTTAGGCTACTAAATAAAAAAAGTGAAGCAAATAAAATTATATTTCAGTTGAACTCTACAAGCTGGCGCTGTAACACACTTTAACTTTTGAAAAAATGTTTGAAACGCTTAAATGATTAAAATCAAATTGTGTTTGGCATCAAAACACAGCTACCATTTTTTAAAATTTAATGTGTTTAAATTTACAATGAATATAAAATAACCTGAGGGCCGTGGCTTGCGTTCAACAGAGAGGCCTAACTGAACAGATCAAATTATTTCTATACAAATCCAATCAAATATGTTTGAGTCTGGCCTTGCTTTAGGAAAACTTTAGGCCCTTTCCTTGATGCTACATGTCCTTTTTTCTTTTTTTTTTTCACCCAACTTTTTATCTTTATGGGTAAATGGGTGGATTATTTGCCTGCAGGCACTTCTGTCCCACATCAAACATGCGTCACAATTCTTCTCTTTAAATGCCAAAAACATGTCAAGTGCTATAACATATGGAGGGAAAGAGCAGACTGCAATAGAAGAATGTTTATTTTGGAGACTTGAAACGAATACACATATAAGATAAAAATATATATAAAGGAAAGAAGAAAAAAAAAGAAACATAACTGCGTGTTTTTAGCAATATTGCACAATAAAGTACAGAAGAGCGTCAAGTTGTCATGAACAGCCTGAGGTTAATGTCAGAGCCCTCAAACTGCAGCCTGGTTACATAACGGATGGGTTTCAACTGACCCGAGCGTGCGCTGCGCGCCAGGGCGCACAACTCCATCCTCCTGTTTACCTGCTGAAGCTCCAGCAAACAAAAACACAAACAAGAGGATCGCACCCCAATGAAGACAAAAGACCGTTTCTTGTATATATGTTTTATGTAAGTAATAAAATATTACTATAACATAAATATAAATGTGACTTCGCAGTCATGAAGCAGTCAACATACAATGTAGTAAACAAACAAACAAAAACATATTTAAATCCACTGCAACAAAACCTTTGACAGAGCTAAACAGAAAGCTCCGAACACCTTGAAGAAATAAATATTTATATATATATAAATGGTCAGATTCATAAATGAAATCATATTAAAATATCTTCTTGGAATTAGTAAGTGTACAAAACTGCCCGGAAAGAAACAAAACAAACAAACAAACAAACAAAAACATTATCTCAGAACAAATACAAGTTTACATATTGGACATATTTACAGATCGGCAACATTTTCTCTAAATTTTTTTTTTTTTTTTATTCTTGGGAAAAAAACGCATCTGTATTGAATAGCACAGCTGTAAATGTTCTGGTTCAATATTGAGAAATGACACATAACCACGCATGAGATTTTCAGATTTCCTCATCTAGAGATCGAGAAAAAAAAATTAAATATATTTAAAGAAAATCTTTCCTTTCTTTACCATTCAACAGCTTTTTTTGTGTGTGTTCTTTCTCAGAGTCTCGCGATTTGATTTATGATACAATTGTTCAGTGAAACCAAAGGAAACGATGTTGCAACCGGATTTAAACTTTTAAAAGCAGAAATAAATCATGTAACAGGCGTGATTTTTTTTTTTTTTTTACCTGAGTTATTATTACTTTTCATTTGCCCAATCTCTCATAAAATGTTTGAAACGGGACAGAAGCAGTGGCAGCAGTAAACATTTAGGCTTTGGGGACCACATTTCTAACAACAAATGAGAACAATTTTAATAATATTAATAAAAAAATAAGTGCTCCATGCAAAAAAAAAAGGACAATAATTTAAGAAATATGCAAATTTAGATTCTCTCTGTTTGGTGCTGTTTGCACATTTCGACTTGGTCAGCTGCAAAACGAAACACTTTAAGGCATGCAGTCAGAACCTGCGCGTCCTGTTGCACTGGACTTTTGAACTAAAAGGACCCGACTCCATTTTTTTTTCCCACTGGACCACCATCATCATCATCATCACCGCTGTGTAAACAAAAGGCTGCGCTGATGAGTTCCAGTGCAGCGCATAGTGTCGGAAATCATAACACTCTTGCAGGAACAGACGCTGAACTTAACTAAAACATCACACTTTAGATCAGAAAGAAAGCACACTAATAATCAGAAATCTGGTTAATCGGTTTAAGCCTGAAAAAGTAAAAGTGTTCATTCAGTGTGGGCTTTTTAAATTTTATTTTTATTATTTACTTCCAGTGTTGATTATTTTTTTCAGGCAGCCACCTCTTTCTGGTGATCGCCCAGACTTCACGGAGCACCAGAAGGAGAGGGGCTCCCTTAAACAGCCGAGTGGACTTTATATAAGTATAAAAAAAAGAATTTGGTTACAAAAAGATCTTTGCTTCACTTTGAATTGAATCAGCTTTAGCGATTTCTCCACCTTTCCTTAACATTTCTCTCCTCCTGTCATCTATTCGCTTGGATTTCTCCAAACGCTAAAGGCAAAACTGAACTTTCTCGTGTCTCTTTTCTTTTTCTTTCAGGAAAAATTAAAAAAACAAGAAGTCAAACTTAAATAGTGTAAACTCCACAGTCCCGCTCATTAATGTTCGGATTGTTCATGAAAATAGTCACTGCACAGGACTCTGTAGTGTGCGGTGTAGAGGAGGGGTCTCTGCTTGGGAATATACGTCCTCCATGTTCGGGTGAGGGACCCCCACTGGTGTCATTCTTTTCTCTTTTTGTCTTCTGTTGCAAAACCAAACGCGGACAACCTCTTTTTCCAACTGCAGAGTGCCGGCTAAAGTGCTGATTTCGTGAGCCGATGGCTTTGGGCATTTTAAGAAGTGGTTTTCCAGCGCCCCTTTCACCCCCACCTCAATGGAAGTCCTCTTCTTTCGTTTCCTGCCCTGCGCCGCGATCTTGTCCAAATTGGTGGGACTGCCCGTGTTGGAGTCTGTCTCCTCCAGCCACTTGTTAAGGAGCGGCTTAAGTTTGCACATGTTCTTGAAGCTGAGCTGCAGCGCCTCGAACCTGCAGATGGTGGTCTGAGAAAAGACGTTTCCGTACAGGGTGCCCAAGGCCAAGCCCACGTCGGCCTGCGTAAAGCCCAGCTTGATCCGCCTCTGCTTGAACTGCTTGGCGAACTGCTCCAGGTCGTCGGAGCTGGGCGCGTCCTCGTCCGAGTGGTCCTGGTGGTGGCTGAAAGCCTGCGGGGGCGACTCCATCTGGTTGTCGTGGCTGCCCGTGTCGTCGTGGAGCGGGTCCCGCATGCCGTGGTGCAGGGAGCCGGGCTGGGGGCTGAGCATGGCGTTGAGGTTCGTGTATCCGGGCTGGGAGTAGACCAGCGACTGGTGGCCGTTGGACGCGGGGGACAGCGGGGATAAGTGGTGCGTCGTGGCGGGCGCCCACGCGCCGTGGTGCGCATTCTGCGTCTGCTGGTGCACCAGGTGGGATCTGTGGTGGAAGCCGCTGCTCAGGTCCTCCCTGCTCGCCTGCACGTTGGCTTTGTGCTCCTGCTGCGCGATGTGGGTGCCGCTGGACCAGTCGGTGTTGGAGGTGGGCAGCCACTGGTGGTGCGTCAGGCTCATCGGGTGCCCCGTGTTGGTGGCCGCGAGCCCCTGCAAGTACTCGTGGTGCATCATCTTCTGCACCTCTCTGTAGGTCGTCCCCTGGTGCATCCTGTCCGAGTCCGGATGCATGAGCGGGTTGGACGGCAAGGAGTTATTCCGCGGAATATACTGAGCTGTTGTCGCCATGGCTCCAACTTGGAAAACTGACGAGCGTCTCGGAGGTCTCCGGGCTTTAGAGCCAAAACGCAACAACCTGCTTTGGTGCTGGGGAGGTCTTGGGGAAGGGCGAGGACACGCCTCCCCTCCGTTGGTATTGGCTCCTCTCCGATTCAAAGCCCACTGGGGAGGATTTCAATGGGCGCGCGCGGCTTCAGAGCGCGGCGCGGCGCGTTTGCCGCGCGCGGCGGATGGAGGTCCAGTCTTACATATGTTCTGGGAAAAAAAAAAAACATATGTTCGACTTATGAAATGTCTCTTTGAGTTTTGAACAGGGCGCCTCTTGTTGTTTGTCTTTAAGATGAGTTCCGTCTCCCCACAGAAGAGGCGCGCGGGGCGCAGCGGGTCTGATCAGCCCCCCCCCCCCCCCCC
>JARVGS010001283.1:10074561-10087341 GCA_031762315.1 Hypsolebias antenori | reverse complement strand
ATTAAATGATTTCTCTGCATTTAACCCATCACACGTGAGATACACCCAGGTGGAGTAGTGGGCAGCTATGTAGGCACCTGGGAAAGCAATTAGGGATGAGGTGTCTTGCTCAAGGACACCATGACATATGGGCATGGCGGGCATTCAAACCGTGACTTTCTGGTCCCAAGTCGGCTGCCCAAACTCTACACCCTCTCAGCCCCAAATAAGAGTACAGTATTTATCATATTTTTAAGTTACTTTCCAATTGAAAGGGAACTAAAATATTTAATATTTGCTTCCTGCAAGGCCTGTATGTTCTCAACATGCATGTTTGGGTTTTCTCTGAGCTTTTTTTTTTAATTTAATTTAATTTAATTTTATTTTTTTTCCAGCTGAATGAATAGATTTTTTTTTAAATACCAAGATATTACACAGTCAGCATGATGAAAATATAGTGCATGCACAGTAATTTGTATGCATACAGAATATCATGTAGACACAGCTGGCAGCTTTACAGAATCACTGAATTTAGATATTTCACCAGAAAACAAAATCACTGGCATGCTGCTGAGGAACAGGGACAGTCAGCCAAATGCAGAATCATCCTCTGTTCTCCTGTAGCGTGTGCTGGTGATAAATCAAAACGCCGAGCAACAATTAGCACTCCATTGACACTCTACTCACTTTCAACAGTTTACACAGGAAGTCGGCCAAGTGATGTACAAACCACCGCATTGTCTTGCCAAGTGCATCTGCTATTATCAGCGCGGAAATCCATCCACTTGTTGTGTAAGCTTGTGAAAACAGGTCTGCAGGTTCCAGTTACCAGCAATATAAATGGTGCTGTATAATAAATTCCAGGCTTTGCAAATTTACATTGTATACATGTTGCAGGAAAGCACAAGAGACAATTAATCCCTAACTGATTACATCGTTCCAAGAATATGAGCTTATTGCTTATGCCTTACAGGTCAGACCTATATGGCTCAGTTCTTTACTTTCGATAGGAAAAAAGAAATCCTGAAAGCATTTACATATACTTCAATAACAACAGGGATAAACAACACTCATCCAGTCTAATATCTCTGTGGATCATCCAGCTCAATTAATTACCTAGACTCTGTATTGAACTTCAGGGCATTAGTCTTCATCTTTAATTATTAATTTGCTTTGTCCAGGGACTCGTGTTGTTGCCTTTAAGTTTTCAAGTTGTCAAGTCGGAGGGACTCTGCTCTGGGAGGTAAATCTAAAGGCTGTTTGGTTAGAGTATGCAAAGAGAAAGTCTGCGTTTTGCTCAGTAAAGTTATTTTATGTTTCATGAAATCAATGCTAATTTCAGACATGATTTTGAGGCACCGTTGCAGGTGAAGCAAATGTTTGTCATTGCAGAATTTCATTGTGAATTAATTTCTATTTGATGGAAATTTTAAAACAAATAACTACAGGGTGAAATGTAAAAGTACTAAAAAGGGCATAATAAAGATGCAAAGACACTGGGGCAAACAAACATTTGAGCCAAGACAGGATCTTTTGAACTAACATCTTCAGAAGATTATATCTGTCTTAGTTTAGGTTGTCTTTAATAATTAATCCGATGCATTTATTTATCACACTCCACCACCAACACACTCAGGTGAGTTGCGCTCCTCTCGGGGTGGATGCTCAGGAGAGATGGTGGAAGATTCCTATCTTTTCATGAGTGTTTGTAGCCCTGAGCTCAGGAAGCCCAAAAAAAAAAATTGGCCTCTGTCCACCTCTCCTGCTAAATGTCTTGGATCAGCATATTTCCAAGATTTCTAGAGGGCCTAAAAGCAAAGAACAGGGAAACTGAATCCATGGAGGCTGTAAAGCTAATTGATCAATCCATTCCAAACAGTTTTTTTTTTTAAACAGAGCATAGATTAATACATAGAGACAAAAAAATTATTTGTACAAAACATTTACAAAAGGTTAAACTAACTCATTTCAGCGGGGTAACAGTTAAACTGCCACTTTTATAAATTATCCACCAACATCTTATAAAATTCTCCTCTCAGCCAAATTCAAACTTTTTTTTTCGTGATCTTCGTAAATCTCTTGCTCGTCTTGAGACCGCAGCTTGACTGCATGCCAAGCTGAGGGCGAAACTAGTGCAACCAGGCAACAGCTTCACAAATTGCCCCTGCACGTTGCCAAGTCCTGAGAAAGAGGAAGAGGCAGAGTGACTTAAAGAAGGTGCTAAAATCCCTGCTGCAGAGACCGAGAGAACCCCCAGAGGGTGAAGGGTGAGGAGGAAGAGAGAAAGAAAAGCGAAGGTGGGTAGAAGACGCACATCAAGAGATGAGGCAGAGGGGAAAGAACATGCGAGATAAAGACGCAGAGGGAGAGAGAGGAAGAGTGAGAGGTGGAGCAGGGAGAGTACAAAATTGAGGGAACAGTAGAGGCTTGATATGATTTCAATGGAATGTTTGTTGACAGTGCTCTGTGGCCCCGGGCCTTGGGATAAATGATTGAACACTGCGCCTGTCAAAGCCAGAGGATTTCTGTGGGCATGCGTTTCTCTCTCGCTCTGCTCTTTTGCTGGAGGGAAGGTAGCAGCCAACTAATTGACACAGAATTAAGCATGAAATGCACTAAAGCACAGCCCTCTCCTGCCATGGCTGGCCTCTCCACTAAAAAGAAGCAGCTTCCAGTCAGTTCAAAGCGTCAGATTAAAAACGCACGGTCTTCTATGTAAAGATTATATCTCACTTAGACATGCAAACAGACAAGTGTAAAAAGATCCAAACACAAAACGAAAACAAAAGATAAACATTCAAGCAGATGGCCTGGTATTCTTACACTTGAATTTAACACCCACACACACACACATAAGCAAGTGTGCACGTGCACATCAGCAGAGGCAAACAGACGCAGGATGGAGACTATGCACAGAGTACATAAGTAAACAGTATAGACTTCCTGTGTGACAAATTGCTCCATGAGAAAGTAATCCTTCAAGATTAACAGTGTCATTCTCCGTCACACCTTGTGCATTATGCTCGGGGGGGCTGCGATCTCCGCTGCAGGCTCCTTGCAAATGGCTTGCCAGGCGTGCGCTAACTACGTTCGGCGCGCTCTCTGAAAAGCAAAAACACACGAGAGCGACTGAACGGAAAAGAGGACAGAGACATTTATTTGGAAGGGCAGTCCCAAAAAAAAAAAAAGTAATAATGAAAGAAAGGGGAAAGCTGTGCAAATGATAAACCAACGATGTCAACAACTGCAGTAATAGCAGCGCTGTGCATGGGTATGGCTTTGTTTTCCTCAGCGCAGTCTGTAATTGAGCATTGGGTGGACAGAGTTTTTGCTGTAAATGAACAGTAGTGCCTTCTAAAGCCCAGCTAGAGATACAGGGGCGCACAAGGAGCCTCACCTCATTAAAACTTGGAGTTGTTAGAAAACAACCTAAGTAGAAGCTGTGTGGATTGGGCTACTTTAAAAAAGGCACGGGTCAGTGCGCCTTGTACAGAGGCTGTAGTAAAAGTCTATGCAGCAGCCATGTGGTCTCAACTGACCACTTGTCCTCCACGTGGAGGAGCCTGAGACAAGAAGAGCAAGGCAGAAGTGCTGAAGACGAGAAAGGAGTCTGGAGGTCAAAGAGGCAGCCCCGTCTTTCTGCCTACCAACCAATCCGGTGGTGTCCTGTGAGGCAATGGCGTGGGGGGGAGAGCGGGAGGAGGTGAAGAGGAGGAGGAAAAGCAAGGAAAGTAGGAGGGCGGGTGGACTGCGAGGAGGTTCCCCAGGGTCAATTACTCCCGAGAAGGAGGTACTGTAGCCAACACTCTGCATCTCATTTGCAAGGCAGCAGCAAAGGTGCACCTGAGCTCCACTAGCGAGCATCCTGCCACAGCGCAGAGGCAATTAATGTCTGCGCTCGACGACGTGCACTTCTCAGTGTGACAGTGGCCGGGCAGCTGTGGGCCGGGCCTGCTGGCTAAAACAGAAGGCCTTAGCAGTGCCTCCTGTCTTCCCTCAGAGACTAATTTCAGACAGAGCCTCGCCTGTGTTTTTACAACAGCCCGAGTTAGAGGACTTCTGAGTCAAACCGAAACACACGTGCACACACACATAAATTTACTCATGCAAAGATATAAAAAAAAATTGCACTTGATAAGCAAAATGAAAACAGGTTCAGTATTTTGCCAGCAAACTTGATACAAACATCTTGTATCATCAGCTGCTGGTTATTAAAACCCAGACTCATTATAATAATAATAATAATAATGATAATACCAAAAACGATTAATAATTTATGATGATTCCTTCATTTCTGGTTACATGTTGATGAAACCAACACAAAAACCCTCTTATCTGCGATACAAGCCAAACTTACTATTTTAGTTGTAAACAACCTACAAAAAAATGATTAGTATGTGCACAGGCACAGCTAAGAAACCCAAACACATGTGTATTTCTAAGTAGGCTGATATACGACATCTTGAAAGGAAGAGCAAGCCGATTCTCTGTTTTGTCCTGAGGCGTCGCTTGAAGAGAGCTTGGGGAGTGACAAACATTAAAAAGAGAAATCTAAAGGAAAGCATGTATGTAGTCAGTCAATATCATACATATTTCTCCAGTAGAGGTGGAATATTGGGCCTGAATGTTGCATGTAAAGAAAGGTCAAGCAAAGGTCACCGAAAAATATTGAGATTTGTTCTCTCAGCAGTGAATTTTACGACATTATCTTGAACTGGATCAATAAACTAAATAAAGTTTACATCTGGAGTACATATTTTGACTTTGATAAAATAACAAGCTAAACATTGCCAAATAAATAATGCTTTGTAAATATGTTAATTCTGGATATGAATCTTTTGTCTCTGATTAAAAAAAAGCAGATTGACTTGAGCTACACTAGCAAATAAAAAAATAGTGAAAATATTTTTTTCACTTTGAGTTAAGAAGACAGAAAGACATCGTTTTAATGTTTTTGGTTGGAGAGCAAAAACTCATTCAGAACCAAATTACTATAAATGGACTTTATGAGCTTAAACTGCTGTCAAAGAGATTTTGTGCTTAATAGCAATGCTTGTTGCTGTCAAGGTACCTCATTCTTAAAAATAAACTTTCAGGGAAATTCCGTTATTAAAAAAAAGCTCTAAATCCTTCTTTAATGCAGATATTAGGATTCAAATCCTCAACTCTAAATAATTAAATAAATATAATAAAACTAAACATGAAAGGAGACCTGTAATAAAAATGAATGGTATTCTGTCTGTGGGCCACCTTCTAATGTAAGAAACATTTTTAAACTTGAATAAACATAAACAAAATTAAATCACTAAAATAAAGAGTTTTATATTTCAGTTAGATATTAACACACTGACGAACAGCTAATTTACTTATTATCACACACGTTTTTGATTAAACCACTGATGTGTCAGGTTTGTTGCAAAAATCACTGCACTCCTCAACACATATACATAAAGGGGAAATAAATTTGTCGCATAGTCCACTCTATGTTGATAAAACCCCCAAACTATAATTGAATCTCATTTGAATACACACATACAGCAGAAAAATGTTAACACAGGCAGAAAATTTAGAATGGACTTTTATATAAGTAATATGCACTCAATGGGTGAACATGCATCAAGTGTACACTAAATATAAGGTGCTATTGTATTTAAAAACCTACAATGTATGATTTACCACAAAGATATACATGTTGTCCTACAATCTATGAGACTTCATTCAAGAGAGTAATATCTTTATGCAAAACACAATAATAAACTACTAACTATTAGACATTTAGCTCATGAGAAAAGTCATTTCTGCATAATGGTGAATGGTTGCTCTGTTAGGAATACTAAAAGTGTACAGTGCAGATTGGTGTATTGGGAATGTGTAACTTACAGTGAGTGTGTTACCGTGTAATCGACTCACAACCTTATATCTGACCTCGTGGCTGCGGGGCATTGCAGCCAGCAAGGCTAACACGAGGCTAATGAGTGTCATTCATTGCATTTGGGAGCAGAGAGACGTTAAAGCGCAGAAACAGTCGCACACTTATTTAACAGATCCATCCTTCCGATCACTGCCCCCCCAATAGCCCCCGGAGCTCACAATGAAAGCCAGTGTCTCCCTCAGCGGGAAGTCGTCGCTCTCCTCCCTGACCATCCCCACTCATCCGAGACGGAAATAGACATTGCTTTGCTTCCGTGCTCATTCTCGTAGTCAACTTGTGCTTGACACACGCCGGATGAACGACTTCTTCCTCCTGCTCGCCTCGGTCGACTTCTGAGGTGCAGCGCCGAGTTGTCGAGCTTGCCAGACAGAGAGAGAGAGAGAGAGAGGGGAAAAGAACACGGGAAGTTGGATTTGGCTTGCGATGCAGAAGTCGGGGAGCATGTGTGAAACTTCCAGCAAACGCCTCATGCACATACACAAAGCCCTCCACACACACACCTACGGAAAAGCTGGCTGGCTTTTGACAGTGGCAGAATTATTACGCTGAGGTGAATATTACCCCAGTGGGACTTCATTTACCTCCAGCATATTCACCGAGTTTCTCTGTGTTTTACTGCTCCTCATAATCCGAGCCAACCACACGCATATGCACTGGGATTCATATCACACACTATATTTTTATGTCCATGAGTGTTGTCAGGGTTATTACTGAGATCATTATGGGATGTGGAGAACAGTCAGATGCCTCCCTCCAATCACATCCTTTTTGTTGCAGAGACCTCGTGAAAGGTTGCCAAAAGGTTTCTTACTCCACTTTCATTTTTCCAGAAACCAAACATGCAAAACATAAATAAACACACCCATTCACACATTCAAAGAGATGGTTTTTGTTTTGCAGCTCACATTATTGCACAATGTCTCCTATTTATCCAGTAAAGGTCACACTGATGGACCTCTTTTGTTGTGCAGTTGGAGGTCTCTTTTGGCCATTGTGTTAATAAATCATTAAAAATTGAGGGGAGCAAGGCGGGCCAGGAGACATTGCATATGTTTGGAAGCATTATTATTATTAAATAATCATGTTTGTCTCCTAAACTTAGAGTGACTCATGCCATATCAGTAATTAGGTAAATTATTGATGGGCTAGTGGGCGGTCGGAGGAGAGTTGGTGGAAGTGGAATTGCCAAACGCAATTACCGTCTTCATAGAGTGGCCCCATCAGGGATGTCACTTATACTGCCAAATGGTGGCACGGTTACAAGCACTTAACTGCTTAATTAATAGTAGGATAATTAATATTTTAATTGCCATAGATTAAATACATCTTAAGCTGAGAGTGGGGAGTAAAAAAGAGGTTGGTGTTGAGTACACTTGCTGATGTCAGACACTATCACGCTTGTATAGACAACAAGATAGCCAGAGTTCAGACTGAGACACGAGACAAAAGCAGTATAAAAGGTATTTATTTGCAAAGAAAAACGTGGATAACAGGAACACAGCAGGTAGCTGCAGGAGAGGATACATAGTGAGTATGGTACTGTTGAACTCAGTGCTGAATTTGTAAACCAAACGATGCCGGAACTCAAATTTTTGAGTAAAGTAAATGTCATTTCCTGCATTTTAATAGGTTGTTAAACATCTTGACCTCTCAAGCATCCTCATGGCGGCGGCCTGTGGGCTCCTGCCCGGGTACGACAGCCTGGTTAGCTTGGCAATCACACACACCACTCGGACCTGCTTCCAATTCCTCCATTGCCACTGCCTTCATGTCTTTCAGTCCTCGGTTTGTTTAGTGGTACAATGAGAAGACTTTTTTTTTTTAATGAAAGTAAATTGGACCGTCTTTTTGACATTTTGATTGCTGTAATTTTGACACAAATGGTGCTGTTGTTTTGATACAAAACGTACGTGACTACCCATCAAACTTCTCTCTTGCATTTTTTTATAAATAATAAAATTATATTAATAACCCACTTAAACTGTAAAACTGAATTACAGTTTAGTTGTGCTGTTTAATTATATTTTTAATTAAATTGTCCATGACTGTACTTTTAGGGGCAAAGACAGAAGCAGAAATGCTTACTTGAAGGGGCAGCTTTTATGTGATATTAGGAAGCTTGCAAGTGGCTGTTGTGGTTAAAATGAGTGTTTAAGTTATTATTTTCAGCTTACATATCTATTATACGTTTTATTCATTCAAAGCAGTCATATATGTCCATAACTTTATTATTAGTAAAACTGAAGGTCACCATCTAAACAAATAATCAATGCACCCTGTCAAAATAAGAGTTCCCAGATCCTATTCCAGCAGGATCTGGCTCAAATTAAGCCCTGGTTGAGTCTATGGTTACTCAGAAGAAATACTGAGAGTTTACTTGTCTATTTCTTGGTTTGCAGGCAGGAGAAAGAATGCCAGGGTATTTCAGAACAGCGGAGCAGACCAAGGTGACCAGGTAAGTGGTGGGGAAGGAAGGGAGTGACAGAATGGACCTAAGGGCAGAATGGTGAGATAATTAGTGGAACTTTCTTGTTGATTGTAGAAAGCAGTTCCAGAAGGTGACACAGGAACATTCAAGGAGTTTGGCTAGGAGAAAAGGATCCAAGGAACTAGGAACGCTGGAGCAAGAGCTACAAGGAGCACAAGGAGAGCACAGATTTGTCGGCAGTCCAACCACGTCACCCTTTTGTTTTTGTTTGTTCCCAGGTGGAGAGGAAACTCACACAAATCAAGAGAGGTATCTGTTTTACCATTTAATGTCGGTAAGGCAGGAAAAATTACAAGCTCAGCGCTGAGGCATCCATCCGACCTGTCGCAACCCGGAACCGGAAGCCCCATGTAAAAGAACGCTCCAGCTTATGTTGGGCCTTGGCTCCGCCTTCACATCTGGACGAGCACAGCCTGTCAATGCGTATCAGTGGGGTGACTATTGCCCCATTTCCACTGCTTCTACTCAGCCCCAACTCTGCTCAGCTCACCACGAAAAAAATCCCTATTCCACCAATATTTTTTAACTAATTCTGCACCTTTTTTTTTTGTCCGTTCTTCTCTGGTGGGGCTGTTGGAGCTGAGTCGTTGACTCGAGACCAAAACATGAATACAGGTCACTGTTTGGTCGGGGGAGTACCTGGATCTCAGAAACTTTTCACCAATCTGCCATTTGCAATTTCTCGGAACTCGGAGAAGCAGCTGGATCTATTTTAAAGATTTTAAAAACAATAATGGCAACACCGTGTTTGATGCTGAAGTGCAGATGTTTTTTGTGTTTGGTGACTGACGACAACATTTGAGCGAGCTAGTCACCGTGGAGGATCATTCGAGCTGCCGACCCGTTGAAGCATGCGAAGCCGGACCCCTAGTCCCAGCCTCACATGCTCACAAAGGCCGGATTCCTGGCAGGCGGGAGGATCGGGACCAAGGGCGGAAATGTTTTTTTTTTTTTTAAAACATTTTATGTATTAAAAATAGTTTGTTATTTTTAAATCAAAGAATAAAAAAATGAACAAACGGTGCTGGCTTTATCATGAAATCCTGTTTTCACTTTGACTTTATTAAATAATCTGTTAAAGTTAACTCAGCTGAAAAATCATAAAAAGGCAAAATTATTGTCGCTCTCAAGAACATTTCCCTCAAATATGTTTAAAGAAGAGCTACGGCCTTTAGTTCAACTTTATTCTAACCCACAGATGTACAAATCACAAAACAAGACTTACACTTTAAATCAACGCTAAAATAAAATCTGTATACAAGAAACAAAACCACATATCTAAATTGAGCAATAAAAGTAGACAAGAGCAAATACATCAAATGATGAAGAAAATATATATAATTTTAAATATAGATTTTTTTTTAGAATCTGGTTCATCAGATTTAATTCAGTTCAGTTTATTTATGTAGCGCCAAGTCACAACAGAAGTCATCTCAGGGCACTGAACAGAAATATTCATATTTAAAAATAATAACTTAACATTATTTATCTGAGGAGCAGACTGCTTTGAGTTTAACTCATCACAGGTCTCTCACTAATGGTGAACTAAAGTTCATTAAAAGTTCATTAGCAGGATTTTGGATTCTGGACATGCCTCCAGAACCCGTCCTGAAGTGGGGTGGAAATCCAGGCTGACCTGAGCAGGGCTGAGCAGAGATTTGGCTCAGTAGGAGTGGTGGAAAATGGGCATTAGTGTGACCTCACCAGTTTTGTCTGTTTCTGACGGTGGATGACTAGGTTGAAATGCAACTCTAAGTCTTGGAATCAAGCAAAAACAAAAAAAAAATTACTCATTATTGGGTGTTAACTCTGGGATCACTCGTTGTGAGCAGCTGAGGCTGGTCTAATCTGATCCGAACCAGGTTATGAGTCAGAGTACTTTGTAGACCAGACCGGTCTCAAACAAGGTTAAACTTCTAACAGGTTAGTTAAATCTTGGGAATTAAACAAGATCACATTTGTGCCAGACCATGTACCAATACTGAACAATGTTCCATTGGAGTCAAATTTTTCATTCATTCATTCAACCTTTATTTATTCAGGTTAATCCCATTGGGCCTCGAGGACTCATTTACAAGAGAGATCTGGTTTCAACAAAGAATGATGACAACAGCGACAACAAAAGACAATCATAAGAGAGGCATACAGATTTTTTAACAAGTTAAAAAAAGATGTCAAAGTAGCAAAACAGATTGATTATAAGGCAAATGTAGAAAATGTTGCTAAGACAGTTAAAACTGAGGATCCTCATGAGCAGACTGGAAACAGCTGAGGGAAGTCGGCTCCGCCCTGCCACTCAGGAGCTGCAAGAGGTGTTAGTGAATGCAGAAAAAACTGAATCCCCACAGACACTATGTTTTATAAGCATTTTCACACTTAATGCCACATTAGCAGCAGAGCCAACCAGATGCAAGAGATGTCACAATTAATATAAAACACTTTTATTTGTTCAAATATGTCAATATTACCAGATCCACACTGCTTTATAACAATTCCACCTACAGTAATTCAATACAGAGTAGTTGTGTAGACAAAAATACAGTAAAGATGACAATAGCTTCTCACTAATTTCACACGCCCTTCCTCACACACACACACACACACACACACACACACACACACACACACACACACACACGCGCGCACGCACTCACTCACTCACTCACTCACACACACACAAAAAAATATAAAATTTATATATCTTCTTGTGGATTTGTGTATAAAAACCTTTGGAATGAAAGGCGTCACATTGCTTGAAATGTAGACAGACTATTTTATGTTCAGAAAACAACAGTGTTGTAGTCGTTTTGGGAAAATCTTGAAGGGTAAGAGTTAAGGACTGAATATGCCATTTTCAGTGTATGTGTTGCAAATTACTCTCTGCTATTACCACATCAAATTAGACATCAATGTTTCTTAAACTGATTGAGTTACAGCCATTTTTTTGTAGGCTAGTTTCGGTTAGTTGTGGTGGTCATCTAAAGTTTCACTGACTCTAAAAGTTAATCGGTTCTATTTGTTTAATGAGTAGTTTCTGTAAGATTCATCAAAATTTGTTGAACAGTTCACAAAACTTTTGATGATCTTAGATATGCAAACCCACAAGCATGAGGAAACGCAATATTGTGTGTCATTGCTGGTGTGTGTGATAATTATCATTTAATGTAATTTAGTGCCATAATATTTTCTTTTATCAGGTGATGTGTTTGCATAAATCTAAGCTTGAGGAACAGCCATCTGTAACTGATGGACTTCAGAATCAGACTCTTCTCAAAGCAGCCTGCGAGCACAGTATAAAGGGACTCCCTTCTTCCACTAAAACCAGTCAGCCCCCTCCCTCAAGGGAACACGGTGACGCCCATCCCCAACATGAATAAAACAAGTTGTAATTCTTTTTTAGACAAACACTCTCCAAGTGCCCGCAGACAATAAAAGGAAGCCATGCCAAGCTTTGGTTTTCCTCCAGCGATGGCAACCAAGATGGTCTCCCCAGACACTCGCTGGATTCTGTAAAGAGTGTCCTGTTGTGTGCAAAGTGCCTCCTTTGCCAGGGGCACAGGATTGTACTTTTAACCACAAACAAAATAAACTAAATACATAGCAAGGTTTGTTCACACTTTGAGCAAATGCTATTATTAATTCACTTTGAAAAGTCCTTATCTACATTGTATTATTAATGAAATTCTCATGTGACATTTGAGCTGCTGTTTGTTCATTTGAGTCTGCAGAAAGGCTATACTGTACTGGTAAGTGAATCATTAGGAGGCATCACTTTGGCCCAGATTTGACAAAGAGGCTGGGAAGGTGTACATTAGCCAACAGAAAAGGTTAAGCATGGTAAAATGAGAAGGGAAATGTGGTGGACAAATTGGGAAATTAGCAATGTGCTGGTGGAGAAAGTCTCGAAGGACCCAGAGCTGAGGCGAGACCTATTACAGCGCGTGGCACCAGACAGCTGGGTGGTAATTATCATTACATGTTTAGCAAGGCACCCTTATGCAGGGCAACATATATGACTTCTGCCTTAACCACTTAGCTGTCCCATTTAGCTCTGTGCTGTGGTGTGCAAATGCAAGAGGGGGTGAGAGGAGATTTTCTGTTGTATCCTTCGTTAAGAAAAGGCAGCATTCCCTGGCTGCAGGTGCTGGAAAGTCATTCGTAGTTGGCAGTTCGGGCTGCGATGCAGGTGTTTGACCCATAGCGTTAAGCCCAGGTGGCTGAGGTGGCCCAGCAAAGTGCAACTTGACGTCCTTGGGGAAGGTGACAGATTGACCCCATGAAGATCCAGCTGGGAGCGTGGTAAGCTGAGGACCCAGATGTGTGTGTGTGTGTGTGTGTGTGTGTGTGTGTGTGTGTGTGTGTGTGGGTGTGTGTGTGTGTG
>JARVGS010001283.1:10048049-10058378 GCA_031762315.1 Hypsolebias antenori | reverse complement strand
TGGCCTCCCTTCTCCCCTTACAGCCATCCTCTCCACACCATTATTATGAAATATTTATTCTAGTAATTATCTAGTGGGTTTTTTTTATATTATTATTTTTTTAAATAATAGGATAGAAAGAAAGGAAAGATGGAAAGTAAGACTACAAAATATAAGAAATATACACAAAGAGAGCACAAGGGAAAACACCCGACCACTGTCTGTGCACCTGTACACCATTGTCTGCAAAGAACATCACAAACAACAACAAAATACATATGTACAGTATAAAGAACTTGGAATATTCATGGCTTTGCAGTACATTTCTATAAATACATGTACCCATACCTACACATTTATGCATACATACACATGCATATATATTCACATACACATCTAGATATCTACATACGATATCTGCGTATGCATCCCTGCATCTATTTGTGTGTGGATGAGAGCATGCATACAGTAAGTGTATAAGGCTTCTCTAATAGAACATTTAATAGTGACTGTGAAGTAGCAGAGACCCGACCCCCAAGACCTGAGGCAGACAAAGGGGGACCAGAGTGCAAGACCCCAAGAGGGACCCCGAGCGCGGAGCCTCCAGGGCCACCCATACAGGACGAACCACTCACCCATCCCCCAGATCGGACCATAGGGGAGAACCGGAAAAGTCCCACCAGCGACCACATGCAGTGACCCCCCCTGGGGCCAATAGCATCACACTCATAGACCCCCGCCGGAACCCGCTACACCCAGGCAGATCCAGGCCTGGGCACAGAGACCCAGGCCCCGAGGACACACCCCCACAGGCCAGGGTCCAACAAAACCAGAGGACCCGAGCCCCACCAGGCAGTCACCAGGCCGAGCCGACACATGCCCAAGTGCCCAGCCCCAGACACCGAGGGCCCCAAGCGCGCCGGCAGGCAAATGTGTACTACTTTAAAACAAATGTGCATTTCGGTGCATGGAGTTAAACTATGGAACAATTTGGATGAGGAGTTTAAAAAAATGCTCTACAATAAACCAATTCAAAACACTTTATAAAAAAAAGAATGATTAACTCTTATACACTTTTGAGTTGTTAATGGAAAGCGTGGTATATTATTATGTATGTTATTGTTGATATATTGTTTGCAGCTTGTTTTGTTAAATTAATGTATACAGCCATGACATTTTTGTAATTACAGTACATGTATTGAGAAAGGGGGCAGGTCTATACAAGATTTTCTTCTTCCTGCTCCCTCTTCACTTGTGTAAATATGTGTTGTCAGAGAATGTGTTTGTAAACTGATGTTTTTAATCGAGTGAATAAATTGATTGATTGATTGATTGATAATAAAATGAAACTAACTATTGCAGCTTAATAATAGTTTTGGTTTTCCTGTGACTTATTTGCATTATGTTAAATGGTAGGAGCAAAAATATACACTCCCTATGTTTTTTTTTTTTTGATTGTAAATAATAAATAACTTTTTTGTGAATAGGCCTGTGATACAACGTCTTGAGTTCCTATGACATCACATCAACTAGGCGTCTCAACTTTTAAAAACATGTAGTTGTTCAACTCCTAATGTGTTGTCATCACTGTATGTTCCATACAATGTCAAAATTCGTTCTCCGCATTTACCTCGTCACATCAGGGAGACACCCAGGTGGAGCAGTGGGCAGCTATCTAGGCACCTGGGGAACGATTAGGGATTGGGTGTCTTGCTCAGAGACTCCACGACATGTGGAAATGGTTGAGGATTGAGCTTGGGACTTTCGGGTCCTGGGTTGACTGCCCCAACTCTACCCCATCTCGGCCCCTAGCCTAAATAAAACATCCATGGATATAACTGCAAAGACGGTAAAAACATATTTAAGTAAGATTTTCTTTTTCTAAACCCTACAGAAAGATTTGTTGAGCAGCATAGTCTGGAAAAAGCTGAGAAATGCAGGACCTTACATAATTACATTACCATTATAGTGATGCACAGATATTTGATATTTACAACTGAACAGAGTTGTTGTACTTTGTGTACATGTACAGTATTTAATTAGTGCAGCTCAGTAAAAGCTGCAGGATCCTGTAAAGTCAGTGTTCAGGATATTTTGTACTTATTTTTATGTCAGAATTTGTTGATACGTTCCAACTGTGTCTGCCCTCTATCAGTGGTCAAAGGTGTTGGCAATTACTGCAGGGAGTGTATGTATGTGTGTGTGTGTGTGTGGTACTTGTGTTTAATAATGCATGGCCCCAAGCCCAGGACGGGCCCTTTGATAAAGTACAGCTCCGCAGCACATGCATAAGCAGCTCCAGCCATATGCAGAAAACGGAAATTGATGGTGGAGATAAAGTCTACGCTGCTGCTCTGCTCAGTGTGTGTGTGTGTGCATGTGTGTGTGTAACAAAGAGAACGAGGCACAGAAAGATTTATGGATTGTATCAATGTCCATATGCAGGTGTTTGATCAGGTGGCAATTTGAAGCGTTTAAGAGGAATCTTTGTGCTGTGTGAACACGTTGGAAAACTGGCACTTCTGGCAACGTCTGATTAGCTGATACTGAACAAGCAAGCAAATATGGAAATGTACGCAAAGAGCCGAAGCTATGGTATGTGCGACTACGCGTCAGAGACATAAAACCGCATGAGTAAAATGAAGAGCCTGTGTTTGGGTTTCATGATCGCCTTTGAATATTTACTGCATCTGTGTGCGTTTGTGTGTGTGTGTGTGCCAGTGTGCATGCTCCTGAGATCATTTTCTCCTTTTGTAAACTCCAATGAGCTGTCAATCAAAAAGGTCAGGAGCCAGTGCGAGGTTGGGGTCCAAGGTTGTGTCTGCCGTTGGAATCTTCCCACCTTCTTGTGTATGTGAGAGACCCAAGACTTTTCAATTTCATACAGCCCTCACCTGGGAGACCTTTTCTTGACTTATTACCAAACTCTCTTTTTTTATATACTTTTCTTCCATACTTCAACACTCTTATCATTTTTTTATTGTCTTAATTATTTGCTCTGAGATCTGTGAGTTCGGATGTAACCCAACTCATCAACAAAATGAAAAGAGGTGGCGCCACAAATCCATGCCCTTTTGTCAGAAATCTCTTCTTCATGTGCTACCCACCTTCATCACCTCCTCCCCTCAACATCCAGCCACCCACTGCCTCTTTCTTTCTCCTTCTTCACACCCTCTCCCCCACCCAGTGATAAAGAGCAGACAGTCAGATACACAGGAAAAAGAAAGAAAAATCCAGTCTCTTTTAGTTGCAGCTTTAATTTACTTTGTACATTAATATTTTAGGGCCCACTGGAGGCATGGTACGGGAGCCAATGTGTGACGGTAGAAGTGTGTGTGCGTGTGTGTGTGGGTGGGTGGGGAGGGGGTGCTTCAGGTTCAAGCAGAAGGAGGGGAAAGATTAATATTTCAGGGGACCTTATTGGAGAGCTCTATACCAGCTCTAACCATGGCTGCAGAACTTTGACTCATCGTGGTGTTCCACCCTTCATGTCTTTGCCTCCACAACCACACTTATTTTAATCTATCCTAATTCTATTGTTATTTTATTACAGTGCACAATTGCAATGTTTTGAATAGTTATACAGATTGACTGTAAGCCCTGAATTTGGTGCAAATTTGAACATGTGAGTTTCGATAGGAGAAAAGTCATCAACCTTTAAATGTACGTATAGTTTCTAGGATCTTGAGCATCATTCAGGAAACTATGCCAGTTTTGTTTGATTACAAATGTTTTCTAAAAAGTCCAAGTTACCTAATAAAACATCCATCCATCCATTATCTATACCCGTTTCTTCCGGGTCGCAGGGGGTCACTGGTGCCCATGTCCAGCCATCACTGTGTGAGAGGTGGGGGACAGACCCTGGACTGGTCTCCAGTCCATCACAGAGACACATAGAGACAAACAACCATTCACTCTTTCACTCACACCTAGGGACAATTTAGAGTTACCAATCAGCCTAACATGCATGTTTTTGGTCTATAGGAGAAAACCCATGCATGCACAGAGAGAACATGCAAACTCCACCCAGAAAGGCCCCCCGGACCGGGATTTGAATCAGGGCAAACTTGCTCGCTGAGAGGCAGCAGAACTGCGCCACGCTGCCCCCCTAATAAAACAATAAAAACATGTTTTTACAGATAAAAGAGGACACATTATCTCATAGCATTCAATTCTTAAAACTTTTGATTAGTTCAGCAATTTCTCTTAAGAAGCCAAACAAACTTAAAGGTTCTGTCTGCTTTTGATTTTCAGAGTTCATAATACAAACAAATGACGTATTACTTCCAGTTTCTTTTATCTTTTTTTTTTTCAATTCCAATGACAAAGAAAAAAGTTACAACCAGTGCCAAGGATGACAATTTGAGGAACTTGAATCAAAAGTGAAGAAAGACAAAACTACAGTTTGCAAACAAAACATTTTCAATAAAAGACAGTCTCTTTGAAAGAATGAGCTACAGATAGAGTGAAACAAGACGCAAGACTCAAAACAAAAAGGTGGTCAGTAGTTTACAAAATACATATGGAAATAGGTCAGTGGCATTGTGGGAAAGACAAATATGCACACTGTTAAATGTGAAAACAACAAAACTAAACTAAATGAAGAAGACCACGATGACTCAAGCAGGAACTGAATGACGTTTGGATAGAGGTCTGCAGGAGTTTCACCTGGGAAGACATTCAGCAATGCTGGCACCATACAACAGATGAAAGTCATCAAAAAATATTTATCGCAAAAGAAAAATCAAGTGTGACTAAAGAGAAAATCCCAGAGCAAAGCATGGACGGCCTGTGTGTGATGAGAAAAAACAGCAATAAGCAGTCTGAATGATTGAAATTGGATTTTGAATTTGGCTGAGGACGATGAGGATGTGGCGGCAGCTTTTATCGCAGATCAGTGGGTTTTCAAGCCGGGGTCTTCCAGTCGCTGCATCAGGGGAACCCGGCAGGAGGCCACATTGAAATGAGATGCCTTCCCTCAGGCTCTTAGCCACCCATGACATTTGGGTTTGCATGAATGTGACTGTACGTGAAGTGTTTGAGGTGAAGGGTGGGGGCCCGTGTTTCTGCCCCAAAACCCAATTGCCTCCGCTCCCCTGCTACTTGTTTCCCACTCTTGCACCCTTACCTACCCTCCTCCAATTGGACCATGTTTCTCATTTGCCTATTCGTTTAAAAAACACAAAATACCTACTGAGATCCAATATGGGGTTGAGGCAGGGGAGCATGAGTGGGCCCTCAGCAGGGGTGGAAAACACAGCAACAACAAGATGAAGAAAAGAAAGTGGCGGAGGAGAGAGGAGAGAGGTGGTCTGTGCTCAGACCTCCGACAGGAGATGGCTTCAAATAGCTTTTTTTGGCTCCCTCTGTTCTTTCCATTCTCTGCTTCTTTCTGCCGCTTTCACTGCTTTCCTTGTTTTTTCCTCACTGATGCGCTGCTCGATGGGGCGACGCTGAGACTGTGAAGTGTGGCTCGCTTGACCTGTGGAGTTGCAACGAGGCAGGGGGTCAAACCAGGCACAGCTTCTGTGCGTGCACGTATGCATGAAAAGGTATACGGTGGTCTGCTGTTAAGAACGCCCCCCTCCACCACTGCTTTGCACTCACTGTTTCAGCAGAAGCAAAACTTCTGAAAATTGACTAGTTGCAAAGTTAAAGATACAAATTTGTACTAACTGCTAAAGGGAAACATTTTGAGCCCCTGAGAAGAAGCCTGTGCTGGGTGTGACATGTTTTGTGCGCTGGTTTCACGTCAACAAGGAGGGTGTCAAAAATACTGTTTACACGAGCACAACCTCTGGAAGTAGTGGCTTACATGCACTGTAGTTTCTATGCCAGGCAGGGTTGCCAGATAAGAAATTAATTTTTGTATTGTCACTTTAAAATGACAATATTTTTGACTCAAACTGTCATATGTGCTGAGTAAGAGTTTTGTAAGATGAGATGTGTGTTGTGTTTGGTGAATACAGAAAAGGAGGGGATTGAAAAAAAATCATGTTCATGTTTATCTGGCATCCCTGATTATCTGCCATATGTGTCACATATGCAGTGTCTGCATGATCACAATCAGTCCAAACTGATAGTTCAGTTCAGACATAGGGTTTAGCTGCCTTTCTACATGCTGAAAAACGACGAGCTGCACAAAAAACACTGTGCTCTCTGTCATTTATTGTAACTGTTATTAGTGCAGAAAATCCTTTCGGCCGTACATGCCTGTAGTGCACATGTGTGACTTCACACCTGCAAAGTATTTCACACCTCCAAGAGGGGTTTTCAGAAAACCTCATCTCTGAGACCTGGAGTCAGAAACCTTCGATTTTAGAGAACAAAAACATGAACACAAACAGCTGAACCGCAGCAGAAAAACTCCAGTTTCACTTAAAAAGAGTGTGTTGTGTGAACAGTCTAAAGTTGACAGAAGTACTGAATGAGGGGACAAAAGGAGGAAGGAATACAGAAAGAACAGTAATCAGACTGGTCGAGAATTTGCTGTTAAAGAGCTATGGTTGCTGGTGTTTTTGTCAGGAAACCAAAAAGATTCTAAATATTGAGGAAAAATGAACAATGTGGTGAAACTGAACACGAGTGTCATACAACAACTCCATGTGTAAAACCAGCTTAAGATAAAATAAGATAGAACTTTGTTCATCCCGCCGGAAATTGTTGTGCCAGAGTTTCAGTACAAAGGAACATCCACAAGAAATCGCAATACATTAAAATAAACAAACAAATAAATAAATAAATAGACAAATCAACAACAGAGAATATAAAAACATAACAGAGAATATAAAAAATATAAATCAAAGACAAAGAAAAGTACTGTCCGAAAATTTTACTTGTTGCACTTTAAAGTGGAGCTATCATTTTTAACCTGGTCCCAACCCGACCCCAAAATTTGGGCTGGGCCAAAATAATGTGCTGGCCGGGCGGGCCGGGTCGGTGTCGGGCTTTTGATTGCATCAGCGGATGCACGTGGCCGATGATCCAATTTGGATCACCGGTCACGCGCGGCCGTTTCTCCATGCGCTGACCGGCCGGTTGAAAGAGGTTTAAAAAAAGTCCAGATGGATCCCTGCTAGTGACCCACCTGAACTGGACTCAACTGCTGTGTCAGTGGACGCGCATGGCCGACAACCCAATTTGGATCATCATCCGCGCGCGTCGGCCGACCATTAATAACTATAATAACTATAATATTATAATAACTATAATAAGCTGCTGACTCTTGATGATGAACAAGAAATCTTAATTTACCTTTCTTTGAAATACGTTTTTAAATCATGTTAAACTGATTTACTTACAAAAGCAGAAAAAGCTTATTATTATTATTATTTTCTTGGGTTCTGGTCTGTAATCAGAGTTAATTGGTCGGTTTCGGGTCAGGCTTGGAAAAAAATTATATGGGTTTGGGCCCACTCGGATTTTTTAGGCCCTAATGCAACTATACTTTAAAGTGCAACATCATAAATGCAGTTTAATAAATCATGGAACAAGAGAGACCAGCAAATATCAGCACAATACCAGCTTGGTTTGGTATTAATCTGTTTTCTCTGATCCCTCACCTTCTTTTATTACTGAGCTCACATATAAACAACAGATGCGCTCCTTCCACCAGGCTAATTGCAAAGGCGATGTAATTTCCAGGAAATAAACCGAATCAAAGGGAGCAGCACTTTTTCTTTTCCACGTGGCTCCTTTAATGTTATTCAGCCAATGAATTTGGGTCTACCTCACAAAAACACCTCTTCTTGTTGTAAAACACCACATTGTTCATCTTTTTGGGGCAAGCCATAATGGAAGCTGTTAAAAAAAAAAAAAGCATATTACCATTAACTGGATTCATTTTAAACTGCAGCTTTTCCAAAGACGTAGAGCAGCACCAAAGTGGAAAGCTGCACTTTAAAAAGGGTGATCTAATTGTTTCCTAAATTATATTCATTTCAAAAGTAAAAGTTTATTGATCCTTTATTGCGTTGTGTAAAAAAAAATTAAATGTGGCTGTTTCTTTATTCAAAGCTCCAAATTATGGCGTGTTTTTGGTGTTTTAAATCCCACGTGAATATTCAAAGCATCAAAATAATGAAAATGCTGCATCTGGACTCACGTTGTCCCAAACACTGTAATCAAAAATCAGCCTCTTGAATGCAACAAACGGTAAAAGAAGTGGACTTCCTGCACTTTTGTGTTTTGACGGAGTTCCACCGTTGAATAAATTACAGTTGCTGTCAAATGAGAGTGAATGAATGTCAGTTCACTTCTCCGCTACTCTGGCATCACAGCAGCAAAGAAGATAAACAACAATTCAACTCCATTACTTTTTTTTTTTTTTTTTAACATAAGAGTGGAGCAGACATCCACCTTCCTGCCACCTTCCTGCATGTGAACATAGACATGCATCGCCACTCTAAATGTACAGACACCACTGATTTTGCACTAAAATCTTGACCTTGGCGGGTTAACTCTATGACAGTCTTGAATAATAAACACTCAGGTCACCATTTAAACCCTCACACAATCTTTGAGAGCCAAAAAAAAAAAAAAAAAGAGATGAGGGGATGTGTGGAAAGAAGCAGAACCAAAAAGGACTTCTATCCCACTTTAAGCCCATCTTATTGGCGAGTACTGACCCTGGACGTGGGGCTATTGTCTAGGCTCCTTATCATAATGTAAGCTGTGTTGTCTTCTCCATTACACCTCGGCCATTCAATTAGCCCCCATTACCATAGTAATAGAGCACTGCGTCACTGAGGTCAGGACTGACAAGGAGAGAAGGAAAGCGGTCAGAAGAAGTGAGATGTAGGCACAAAAAAAAAAGATGTCAAGGCATCTGACAGCAGACAAATATCAGTAATATAGAAAATAATAGTGGGAGATCAAAGTGAGTAATTATTTATGTAGGAAGGCAAATGGTTGGTACATCATCAAGTAAGAATGACAGAGGGGGAAATGCCACAAAAGTGATCAACCTCTGTAAGAAATTCCAAATGTGGGTCAGATTTGGGTAAAATAACCTTTAATGTCACCTTGGAGTGAAAGCATTTTAATGAAACCTTGTTGGAACAAGCAATAAAGTATCAAGAAAATTAAAGAAGAAAGCTGAAGAATTATGGCCAATTTGAAGTGGTTATTTTACCAAAATGTCAATAACTGGTGCTAAGTGGTAGTGATTACCAATAATGAGTTTTGCAACGCATGCAGCTACACAAGGACACCAGTGCTAGATTATGTCTCAGAAAAAGGGAGAAGATAAATGATAATTGCACCAACTTCATTTAAAATTTATTTTATATAAATACAGGCTACAGATGAGCTGTCATTTGGATGACGGGATCTATGCGTTACCGTTTATTGTTTTCTGAGTTCTTTGACATTTGCCATCATTTATCATCCCTTTATGTCTTAATTTCCAAATAACTTGCTCTTTATCAATCCAAACTTGCAACAAAGCAGTGGTGTAGTCTTCGCAATAGGCTATGCAGTATAACTAAGCTCAAAAAGTTCAGTATACCCAATTAAAACTGCCCACTGATGCATGACATATACTCATGTGTCATTGATATGTTAAACGTCATGTTAAATGCTTCAATAACAATCTGTGTATGCAGTGCTTGTTTATTACATTCGCTTATCCAGCGAATTATTGTGTAATTCTGTACTTACTACTTAATGCTTGAACATGTTTTGCTTTTATACTGTTTTGTAAATTCTATAACATGTTTTTAATACAAAGACAACTGTTGAACAAAGTTTGCTGTACATTTATTCAAATATAAGTGTCAAAGAAATTTGGAAATGTTCAATATGCTTACAAATCAAACTACATTGACGATTACATTGTACTAATTGGTGTACACTGGTTTCAAAGCACAGTATGCCCACTACAAAAATGTAGACTACACCACTGCCACAAAGCTGACATGTACTTTTGCCACTCACAGCCTTTTCCCCCTTCATCTCTGAACACACATACACAC
The DNA here is from genome assembly GCA_031762315.1 of Hypsolebias antenori. Classification (NCBI taxonomy): domain Eukaryota; kingdom Metazoa; phylum Chordata; class Actinopteri; order Cyprinodontiformes; family Rivulidae; genus Hypsolebias; species Hypsolebias antenori. The sequence continues at coordinate 10,048,425 of JARVGS010001283.1, read as the reverse complement.
ATTTATTACATCTAGGCTTGATTACTGCAGTTCACTCCTGTTTGGTATCAGTCAAACCACCATTGCACAATTACAACTGGTCCAGAACGCAGCAGTCTGATTTTTAACCAGTACAGGCAAAAGAGAGCACATCACACCAGTCTTGGCCTCCCTGCACTGGCTACCGGTTCAACTCCGAATCCAGTTCAAAATACTCCTGTATGTCTACAAATCGCTGAACAGCCCCCCACCCCCTTCTGATTTGCTACAGCTGTATGTCCCACCACATGCTCTGAGGTCAGCAGACCAGTTACTTCTGACAGTTCCAGGAACTCGTCTTAAGCGCAGAGGTGACAGGACCTTCTCTGTAGCAGGCCCAAGACTTTGGAATGAGTTA
>JARVGS010001283.1:9942755-9953875 GCA_031762315.1 Hypsolebias antenori | reverse complement strand
CAAATATCAGTCCTCTCTGTAGCCTCCTGGCCTAGCCCTCCTGACAATCTGCTTCCTCTTCCAGGAGTTCCAGAGGATCACCTGTACATATGTAAATTAGTATCACTACAAATAATATACACTGTCACCTTTTACATCTGTGTCTTGTGTCGTTCCGGGTCTCGTTACCAACTGGGTTCCCCGAGATGATAACATCCATGAGAGAGTCCCCTGAATTTCTCCAGAATGTCTTGCAACTTTCACTGAGTTATCAATTTCCTCGCACAAGTTAAAGGCACACATTTGCAACTGTTTTTGAAAAAAAATCAAAGTTGACACTCAGTAATCCAAGTAAAAAATACTTTTGCAAATGCTCCAAAAACGATTGCTTAACAGCTTTTTCTCTTGAAATAGTCTCAGTTGTTGTGAGCATCTTTAGCTTGTCAACAAAATACCTGAATTGCGTTGTGGATGTCTCCAACCTATCTCAAGTTCACTAATGTTGACATCTGCATGAGCGCTCTCCTCTGACAGAAAATAAATCTGAATGGTCTAAATCGGTTTATTTTCCATTTAAAAGTTTACTCCTCCAGATTTAATCAAACCTGAGGGACAGCTAACAAAGTAGGTAGAAAACGAGCAGAGCTGGCCATGATGTGTGTGGCAGTTGACAACAAAATAATGAGCATGGCCAAAAATACAGCTTTACAAGTCATTTACAAAATAATAAACTGTAATTTTCAAAAACTGGCTGTTCAAAACTTATCCACATGACTCACAAGTCACTTTGTCTCAAATACTCAGAATTTAGTGAAACTATGATGGAAAATTTGTCTATTTTCTTGAAATTTGACTCATCAACTACCGGTGGTCTTCACCAGTTGTGATCCAGTGAGATACCACTTTGAAAGTGTTTTATATAAAAAGTTATGCTACCTTTGTTTCACAACAACTATTTTGAAAACAAACAAAAAATGTGATTAACATTGACATGTAGCAAATATTCCAAAATCACACAGTCAACTTATGCAACCCATATGCTTTACAATAAATTTTAACATTTTTCCAATGGTGAGTTTGTAACATGGACATTCTATAATGAATGTGATCTTGGATTAAATGTCAAGTTTAGTTAAATTTTAAGCTAGAATTGTGCAAGGTTAGTAATTGGGTGCTAAAAACTATTGATCACAGACACTTTACCAATGAAAATTGTAAGATGTGATTATACTTTAAATCTGCATATATAATTTAATCAATTATGGATTAAAATGGCATTAATTATTTTTCAATAGTATGCAAGTTCATTATTGAAAGGAAAATACATACATCCCCAAAAAAGGTCAGTTTTCCTATAAAATTAATTCTGATGGCTACACTGAATGTAAACTTCAGTTTTCAAGCGGTGAAATTGTGTACACAATCCCTTGCTACTTCGCTGTTTGACTTTCGCAGACTCGCTCTTTCGTGATTTTTCGATGTAAGATTGTACACGACACACAATTGTCAACTTTAATATTCCTCATGTGATTGTGACGGTACAGGATAAAAAATTAACCAAAAAATAATAATCTTCGAACAGGCACAGCCATATTGTAGTTTTCTTTAAATAAGCCTACACTGTAATACCAGTCAAAAGAATTACACTACTCAGAAACCAAGAGTGCTTCCGGACGCTGCTTTTCACTGAAATGGAGGGATCGTTTTGCAACTGCTGAGTACCCATATAAAATTCTGCAGTACTGTACAGTACATATATGAATATTGTTAAAATTCCGTAGGATTAAGAGTTTAGAACACTGTTAAGAAAATTGGAAGAGTGTGGGAAGGGTTTATAAAGCCTTAACAAATACTCAAATAAATATACTGTAGTGTTCCTACTTTGCAGTTTTTCACCTATCGTGGTGGTGTCTGTAACGTAAACCCTGTGATAATCGAGGGGCTACTGTATACTGGTCTTATTCAAGGATTTAAGGATTCAAGGTTCTTTATTGTCATTTGCATCTCGTGGTACATGAGGTAGAATGAAACTGTGCACACAGGGTCCCAGTAGCAAAAATGTCCATCCATCCATCCATCTATTTTCGTTCACTTATTCCGGGTCGGGTCGTGGGGCTAGCAGCCTAAGTTGGGAGGTCCAGACTTCCCTCTCCCCAGCCACTTGGACCAGCTCCTCCAGAGGAATCCCAAGGTGTTCCCAGGCCAGCCAAGAAACATAGTCCCTCCAGTGTGTCCTTGGTCGTCTTGGGTCTCCTCCTGGTGGTACGTGTCTGGAACACCTCACCAGGGAGACGTCCAGGAGGCATCCTAATAGATGCCCCAGCCACCTCAACTGGATCCCCTCACCGTACTCTGAGTCCCGCCCAGATGACCGAGATTCTCACCCCATCTCTAAGGGAGAGCCCAGACACCTTGCTGAGAAAACTCATTTTGGCATTTTGTATATGTGATCTTGTTCTTTTGGTCACAACCCAAAGATCATGACCATAGATGAGTTTAGGAATGTAGATCGACCAGTAAATTGAGAGCTTCACCTTTTGACTCAGCTCTCTCTTCACCACGACAGACTGGTACAGCGCCTGCTTCACTGCAGATGCCGCACTTATCTGCCTATTGATCTCATGCTCCATTTTTTTCCTAATTTGTGAACAAGATCCTGAGATCCTTAAACTCTTCCACTTGGGGTAGGACCTCCTCCCCGACCCGGAGAAGGCACTCTAACCTTTTCTGGCTCAAGACCATGGCCTCAGATTTGGAGGAACTGATCCTCATCCCGGTCGTGTCACTGGCTGCGAACCGCTCCATCGAAAGCTGTAGATCATGACCTGATGAAGCCAAAAGGACCACATCATCTGCAAAAAGCAGAGATGAGGTCCTAATGCCACCAAAACAGATCCCCTCAACACCTTGGCTGCACCTAGAAATTCTGTCAATAAAAGTTATGAACAGAATTGGTGACAAAGGGCATCCTTAGCAGAGTCCAACTCTCACCAGGAGCGAGCCCGACTTACTGCCGGCAATGTGAACCAAGCTCTGACATTAGTCATACAGGAACCTAACAGCCCATATCAAAGGGCCTGGTACCCCATACTCCCACAGCAGCTGCCCTCCCAGACTGCCCTCCAGAACTGGGTTCGACAGATGGAAAACATCCAAGGTTTCCCGGCCGAACCCACCGTCTCCGTAGAGTTTGGTCCATGCAGGCAGATGGAAGCTCATGGAGAAAGCCACCATGACAGGCCTGAGCCCAAGGCTGGAAGGACTGAACCACAATGGCAGGATGACATTATGGCAAGGCAGCAACACAGAAAATGCAACAAGTGTGTTGCGATCATACCCGTACTGGATGTACATTGTAGGCACCAAAAATATATATTTTTAAACAAAAACAACAGGAACAAAACCAGATCGAGTTCACCGGGAGCCTGTGAAGCTGTGGCTCAGCTGAGCGCAGACATCTTGGATCTATCTATCTATCTTACTTACTTTGACACTTTGTCTTGATTACACAAGTTAAAACTACAATCTTTAGTTGAGAGTTTGAAGAGATGTAGGGTAAACAGGCATAAATCTAGCATCCTGAGAAAAACTCAGACTCCTCTTTCCACCTGTAGTACATCGTTGACTTTGGTGTAGCCCACTGGCCTCATATTCTCTACAACAGTATTATTGTAGATAAGCATCACATGGCTAATGAACAGAGAGAGGGCTTGTTGAAGGTCAGCCTCTTCATTTAGGAACCCTCCAATGAGCTGGCCCACTCTGCATGGCTAAACCCATCAACATAATAATGCCAAGGACCCACCTTTTAAAGTCTTGTGTCTTTCGCTCTAGTTCTACACCCCCACCCTGCCTTCTATAACCTGGCATGCTTTACTTTATACGTCTCTGATATTCCCCTTCATCTGAATTATGTTGATTTCCTCGTTTCTTTCTGAAAGGCTTTTAAAGGTCTTGGCAATTATCCCTCTCTGGATGTGCTTAGAGAAGGATGCTGTCCATCCAGTGTGTGCTGATGATAGGAAAACATGATTTAACACAATCAGAGATGCAAAGCAACGCTGCATCAGGGTGCTGATGTGACCGAGAGGCAAGGCCGGTCAAGGTCATGTTCATCTGCATGATTGAGGGAGATGAATTCTGCCCTGACCTCTGGATTACGCCGGAAGGAAGTCCTACAGTCCATATGCATCTGTAGAGTAAAAATTAAGATGATTTTATTTCATCTTGAAATTAGGGGTATAAAAACTATTTTCTTATATGTAGTTATTATGAGGGGGGAAAAATCATTAATTTATATTCCTAGTTGTGCTCTAAACTAATCAATTTCTTGAATAATAAAATTTTATAAAATAAAAAAAAAATGTCTTCTTGAATGAATGTGAGACAGCTCTGGTCTCCCTGCTCTTTACTGTCACCTCCTGGAGGGACGAGGCACCTGGTTTTCTACACATGAACGTCTTCCTGTCACTCTGTACGCAGAAAGACATAATTGAGTTAATTATTTCTTTTTGATTGTCTCAGTATTGTTAAACGGCTTCAGTATTTTGCATCTCAAGAGAAACAAGAACATAAGAATTTGATCACGTTCGTGCAAGAAGGAAAACTTGGTGGACCCTCTTTTATCACCATCCTTTAAAGTTTTTTTTTTTTCACACATTGTGTCCTTTTTTATTTCAACTTTGTTGTTAGAATAACAAAATTTAAATGATCCACTAATGAGCTGTGATAAAACTTTAAAAGATAAAGTTACATCCTCAGCCAGGTTACATCATTAGTGCTGTAGCGAAACAAATGAATAGGATTTATATGAAACAAACCCATTTTCTTTAAAACTTTATTTTCTTGGAATTATTGCCTTAGTCACTGCTGCTAGTGAAGGAAAAAGATGAGGAGACAAACAAAACAGGTAAAAAAAAAAAAAGAGCACACACATAGAAACAAAGGTGAAACTGTGCGTCTGGGTGAGTGTGATTGTGCTTGTTGAAGACAGGGGAGGGTGCTCGAGACATTTCATGGTTAAGCAAAACACACAGATCACCCTCCTTGCCCCATATGATCATTCCCGTTAAGAAAAGCCAAGGTAAACTGAAGGGGTAAACACATGCATGTTTGGATAATTATCTTAGTTTAAATTTATTCCCTGCCTTGCATCCCCCCACCCCACACCCCCTCACAGTCCTACACTGTTCATTCAAAGTCCCAGCAGACACGAGAAAGATGGCTGGAGACTAGAAGGGGGTGAAGTGCAGGAGTGAGAACAGTCCACATCACAGAGCCAGGTGTCAATCACCTCCTCAGTTTTGCTTCATACACAGACGCACACACACACACACACACACACACACACACACAAGTATCACAAAGCACAATTTCTACAAAAAGAATCAAAAATACAGTAGCAAGATCCAAAAACAGGAGACTGGGAGAGTGAGCTGACGGAAAGGTGGTGGAAAATACAAGAAAGCAAACGGGATAAAAGGGGGTGCGCAACAAGAGAATTGGACCTGGATGATGCAAAGGTCAGAAAAAGAAAAAAAAATTCAAAGAGTGCAAAGTGGATTCACCAAAAGTCATTACCTACCACAAATTACCTGGGCAACAAGCCTAAAATATATAAATAAATCACTTTACATCAACAAGGAAGGAGAGCGGGAGAAACTGGGGAGAAGCCCATGAAAAGCTGGGGGGGGAAGAGAAGGGGGAGCGAGGAGGAGGAGGAGGGCAGTGGCAGGAGAAGGATGAAAAATCGATAGACAAACAAGTGAGAGGGCACTTGCGAAAAGGAAGCCGAAGGGGGGGAAATTAAAGCATTTAAAGAAATTCTGTTATGGCTGTAGAAGAGGATGAGAAAAGGAGAGGCTGGGGGGGAGGAGGAGGAGTTGGTGGGAAGCCGGGAGCACAAAAGCGCCTGAGGGTGGAGGGGTGTGAGTGTGGCAGAGACAGGCGGGCCACAATGCCCTGCAGCTCGACAGGGTTGAATGGCCACGTCAGGTCCGGGCGCGAGCGGAGAGACGTGGGGCAAAACTCAGTGGCTTTGAGTCAAGAGGATTAGATTCAGGGTGTTTCTCTTTCTTTTACGTCCTACTCTCCTTCACCCTCGTTTCCTCTCTCCTCATGTCTGCAAGGTGGACCACTCCAGTGCCGGCCGCAGTAGCAGTAAATAGAAGGACCAAAGTATTACTAATAGTCTGGTTTTAATGTTTCAAGTGGTAAACCGGAGAGCTGGCCCGAGCTGCTCGGCACCAAGGTAAACAGGTCAATAGTATTGATCCTGATTCTGACTCTCTCTCCTCTAACACACAACACAAACACGTGTGCAGCACCTCGACTCCGAAACATGGAATACATTCCCCGCCACTCTAAAGTTGTGGATTTGGAGTTGACCCGTGCACGCTCAAAAAAAAAAATGTGCAAAACTCACCTTTTATTCATTATTCACGGATGTAAAACAACAACAACACGCTTTAAAGCTGGAATCGCGCGGGCTTTAATACACTTAGATACGAATTGGCAAACGCGTATCGACTCCCTCATATTGTCATATCTAATTTCACTCTGTCAAACTGTGTAATAAAACGTGTGGTAGGTAGCAGTCAGCGCAGCAGCCGCATGCGCCCAAACACCAAGAGCAAATCATTTGAATGCAGATCCCTATTGTCCTTCTTATGTCAATAAAACTCAGCAGTGCTAAGGAACTTGCATGGTCAGCAACATTATGGGACTAATTAGCATTTTCTTCTTTTCTTCTGCTGGTTGATGTACAGTATTTAAAAAAGCCTGGGGGGTCTGCTGCATTTACTGTAATTAAAGCAAAAGGAGCAACTCTTGCTTAGGAGTAAGAGTGCATAAAGGCTGCCTCGGTGGGAGAACCTCAAAACGAAGTGTCCCTGAGTGGCTTTTATCCATAGAAACACAAGAGGTTGTACAAAAGGTAAATGTTGCAAGTGAGTGTATTTGTTGAGCGCGTTTTCCACCCAGAGGGTCTCAAATTTGGGCTTCAATATGGCCGTACTCATCGAATAAAAGTCATGAGCGAGACTTGCTTCACCCGCGGCCTCGCCAGGAGCTCCGTAAATTTGCTGAAGCTGCAATGCATGAAGAATATAAGGAGTGATAATAAAAGAAGCCGCAATAAATATACAATATTATCATTTCTCTTCCACTCTGAGCAAAAAAGGAGCTGAAATAAGAAGTGTGAAAAGAAATCTTGGAGGTTCTTTTTTTTTTTTCTTTGAGAAAGTAATGATTGTTTCTTTCCAACAAATATGAAAGTAGACAATCTTTGTCACTGATGTGGGTTGTCTTTTCTGGCTGTAAGCCATTGGAAGTATTGATGGTTATTGAGGCATTAAAAGCTCTGCAATGACACCAATATAATGCAGCTATTCTGCGCAAGATTATGACACTTGCGTGGATCGGATAACCCTTATTAAAGCATTCATTTAAGATAACGTGAGGCAAATTATAGGCTGTCAGGACACAAATACCTCTGCTGTTTAGAAGGACTCACACTAAAGAACTACTGTGACATGATTTGGCCTGATGTGATTGATGCAACAATTTATTGCGAAGTATCTCTGGTTTAAAAGCTGCACTTATTTTATAATTATAACTTTTTTTTACATTTATTCTGGATGGATTTGTCCTGTCATAACTAGATCATACAATTTGCTGTTAAAAAACACACACACACACAAAAAAATGCCTTCCAGGAGAAAATGAGGGTCTTTTCCTAACGGCTCAATGCTCCAAGTCTTCGCTTTCTGCTTGTTACAGCTCTGTTTCTGCTCAAAAGGGCTGGCAATAAGTGGCAGCACCCAGCTCTTCAAGCATGTGTAGCTGCCAATGCTGTTTCTGCACACAAATGCACAGAGGCATAGATTAGTCGTCGGCTCGCTTTTTGCTAGCAAAGCCTTCTCCCTTGCTCAGCAAGGCATCCAAGCCTGTAGCAAATCTTGAACAAAACTCTCAAAAGCACAACAAATTACAAAACTACAAAAAAACTGTCCAAATGTATAAGTTTTGTAAGTGTTTTACCACAAACACCTCTAAAAGAATATTTAAGTTTCATTGTTTTACTTTTGGAAATCTAAAATAACCTGTTGGGGATCACAAAGTGGGTGCATTCATTAAAATAAATTGGTTCAAATTGCTCAGTATTTAACTCAACAGCTCAATATATAACTTTTTTAATACAACGAAATAGAAAATTTTGCCTCAGCCTTGATGGAAAAAGATCTTATAAATTAGGACAATTCAAGCCTAAAGTCAGAGCAGTGCCAGTATCGTGGTATGACCATATGTTAACAAATACTCGTAAACATATGTGAATGCATACCTGTCCTCATTCTTGCATGGATCAAGGTGTGTTTAAATGCATGCTACTTGTGTTTGTTTGCATGCACAAGCCCGGAGGGGTACATCTTTAGTTGTGACAGCCCGCCGTCCTCCCAGATCAAGAGCTGCCATCCATGCAACCCAACACTGGCTACTGTTACTCCTCGTGCTCCTTCCACTCCTCTTCCTTCATCCTTAAACAAAAAGCACTTTTCAGCCAGATAAATAAGGGAGGTCCTTCCCTTTATCTACCCAGATTGCTTTGCAGCATCTGCCTTTTTTGATGATTACATACTGTTTTCACCTCAGTTTCAAATAGTGTTAATAAAACAAAGTATGTTTAAAACTGCATTTTACTACTACAGTATGTGTTTCAAAAGAAAAAATGTTCAAATATGTACAATTTTAGGTTGTTTGCTTCTTTTGTTGTTGTTGTTGTTGTTGTTGTTGTTTTGCACTGATCATGTCTAAGCTTAAGAATAAAAATGCATTATGTGCCAATAAAATGACAAGTTTTTTTTTGCCAACAAAGAGTATTAATGGTCCCCAAAAACCTTTTGATGTGTCTTCAGAAAGGTCACACAACACATTTTAGATCTGCTTTTTGAAAGAGAAATAGAATAATAGGGGTGGATCAATGTTTTGAGGAACGGAGAGTCATAAGTTGTGTTAAGTACATCTGGAAATCAGTAAACTTCAAAAATGGTGAGAGATCCGAACACGTCAACGAAGTTTTCTCAGCATTTGCTTGTTTCTTCTTTTGGCCTTGGCGAAAGACAGGAGGAGACAAGAAAACATGGATTTTCACTCTGGCCTAGGGGGAAACAAGAGAGGGGGTGGATTTAGGGTGTCAGGTGAAGTGGACAGCGTTGTGGGTGCTCTCTGCATCATTGCTGCGTTGTCACTGTCATGTCACGAGGTCATCTAAGCATCTCATGCGGTTGACTTGGCCAGCGAGCTGGGAAACAGAGAGCTCCGAGGGCTGGAGTTCGTTGATGTAGCGTCGCTTCTGTAGTGGATGTGTACTGGCATGTGTGCACGGGGCGTTTCAGCGCATGTATGTGTCTCTACACTGAGGAGCCGTGACAGGGACAGTAGTTCAGCTGTCATTTCAGGTGCTACGATACAACTGGCCAAGGTTGACAGGTCAGAGGGGTCTGTTCTACAGAGAAGCATGTACAGTGTAGTTGTGTTTGTATGTATGTATAAAAGGAGCCACAAGTTCTTGTGTTATGTAAAATTTGCACATCTATGTCATTCCATCTCTTGCACAAGCCTATGCTGTACCCTTAACCAAGTCCCACAACCTGATTTAAATACAATAGCCTACTGTATGTAACATCTCAAAGCCTTAAGGCAGTGCAAACTAAGTTTGGCACCACTAGTAGGCAATACGATCTTTACATAGTTACTCAGCGCATCACACTGAGTCCAGCACGGTTGACTGTTGCATAAGTGGGTAGTTACTAAACCCCCTGACCCCTTTTTTAAATACATTATAAATCTAGGTCCTACTCCCACACACAAGATCTAGTGCAGAGGAACCGTTTTGCCCTTGAGCCACTCTCAGTCTAAGGTTTCCCAGTGCAAGTCCAAGCGGTCACAACTGCCTGCCACAATGCACGAGGTGACATTGAGAGGCCCCTAAGTCTCTACGGATTTGGGGTATCCATACAGCTGCCCACGCACAAATAAATAATGCAATGACTGGCTAATGCAATGGGCCCTGACGCAGTGGCTGACGTTGCCTGCAGCTACCTTTGGGCTGAAAAATAATTACCATGCAAAAGAGAGAGGGGAAAGGCCTCCATACATAGTGTAATGGGTGAAAATTGGGTGATACAATGAAGCTGACCTCCACACTTCCACGCTTTTCTCTCCATCTCTGACAATGTACACACAACAGGAAAAAAAAAAAAGTCAAGCATGAAAGCCTATACGGCAGCTCGTGCCAGGCCAAGCAGTGCCTTCTGTTCCTCTGAGGAACACAGAGATGAAAGCCTGTTAGTGGAACCACTCTGTTAAACACGAATCTGTGGGTTCTACGTCTGAACGCAACACTTGCTTTAATCAACACTGACCACGAATGCATGAGTTCACATACACTGTAAACTAGGATTAATATGCAACATGCAAATTCATTCTAATCTTTAATAAATAATAATCACAATGAGAAATTTGACAGGGAAGTTCTGTGTAACCATGACCCAACAGTGCGTTGTATTCCAATTAAGCTTTGACGTTGACTTGGGCCTCAGTTTAAAGTGGAGCAAACAGACAGGTTGTTGACTAATCCAGTGCAGGCACAGACAGGCTGATCATAAATAGCGGACTGATCAATGCTCTGCTGTTTACACAGCCCTAGCGGTGTTTACCGAGACACTTTCAAATGTAACCGTCCCTGCTTTCATGCATCAGCAACTGTACAGGACCTGGAGTGATGGTGTCATTTATCTTGCCCTTAAAAGCATATTTACACTGCAGCTACTGTCACACACGTGCAGTAAAACTTTCACAAGAGGAATGCTTTTTTTTTTTTTTTAGGTTTATTGTTTTCATATTGAACAGTTTGGGACTTACATGAGATACAAGATGTCTGCAGTGTTTATTGGGTTAATTTGTTCTCCTCAAAAGAGGAAAAAAACATAAAATGGTTTAAAAACAAAACAAAATTTATGCTCAATAATCCAGATTAAAATCCAACGATGTTCAGTCAGGTCATCTAGATGTTTTCTTTTTTTTTTTTTTTCTGAGACGTTTTGTCGTTCATCCAAAGGACTTCTTCAGTCTGAGGAGCCACC
>JARVGS010001283.1:9889842-9900739 GCA_031762315.1 Hypsolebias antenori | reverse complement strand
TGTTTTTTTTTTTTTTTTTTTTTTTTTGCATCTGTATAATAGCCTATATTTTGAGTTTTTTTTTTTTTTTTTTTAATAATAGGACCAAAAAAAATCTAATTTTATGAGAGCCCACGTTTGGCACTACAGGGGTATCTTTTGAGTCACAGCACAAAAATTAAAGTAAACATTTAAACTGTTAATCACAGTTAAGAAGTGAAGCCACTTCAGGTAACTTGTTTCATCCATTAGCAAAATGACATCACCAGGCTAAGAAACTGGGTAGAACTCAACTTATTTTAATTGTGCCTGCGCACAACTTCTGCCTTTTATTTCCAAAGCTTTGCTTTAATTTAAATGTTTAGGGTCACCTTTTATGTGCAGCAAAACTAGATTTTTACATGTTTTGTAGATATTAAAAAGGGGAAAATTAAATGTATTTTAATGAAAATCAAGCTGTTACTGTCAACAAAGTTGCAAAAAAAAAGTTGCAAAAGCATGCTGTGGAAAAGCGTAAACATTTGTTCTTGGGAGTCTGTGCACAGACCTGCATTTGGATAGGTCCTGCCCTAAAAGACCTGTCATGAGTGAGGGGTTTTATCCAAATCGGCTGAGATGAGGCGCTTTTCGTAGCAAGCACATCTGCTGGTGCAGGAGGCCGGGGGGGTGAGGGGGGCTGTAGCTGTTTTAAATGTATTTTCTACAACACTTTCTCAATTAAAGGCCCTTTTTACACATAGCACTCTGCTAATAACATAATGGCGAGTAAAATGTCATTGAGTGGTGTAATGTACCTAAATCCTTCACCCGCATTTATAATGCTTTCATAATTGGAGTCTACTTTGGAACATAGTGGCACACAGGAGGCAGCGGTGGAAAGGCAGAAAGAAATGATTTGTAAAAAATGTCTGCGTAGGAAATAATAACTAGCCTTGGTGCTAATGCAGGGCTCTTTGCAAAAGGGGAGGAAAAAAACATGCTGCTAATTGAGTTTGCCTGAAAAAAGACATTTAAAACTCATCATTTCATTTTACAGTTCTTTCTGTGGCACGTTGTGTTTAGAAAGGGGAAGAGGAACACCGGTGGTGTTTCACATCCATTTGGAGGTTAATGGTCAAGTTTCAGGCTTTTAAATGTGGTTTAAAAAAAAACTGCACTGAAAGGATTTACTTTAATTTATTGCAAAATGTGGATTTTTTTTTCCTCTCCTCCAAGTACATGTGAACTTTTGCCATTCAAAACTTACCTACAGAAATCACTTTGTTTATGCACGATAAATAATCGTTTTAGTCCCTTTTTGCCTGCATGCAGTCAGCGTAATGTGATCATTTTGCCAAAACATTTTTGCCAGAATTCAAAAATATTTTTTGAATAATCAATGCATAATTTTCAGCTTAATGAGTTCTGAAATGAACTCTAAATTACTCTCTGTCCAGAGTTTTTTTTTTTTTTAACTTTTTCATTTTTCTAATCTTTTTCCTCTTGTCTCTTTGTTACCTTTTAACAGTAAAAAGCTATTTAGAGTGGACAGCCTCTGATTTGTGAGTCCATCCTGAGACAATACTTTATTTTCCCACACAATGACCCCTGGCCCTGCCTAAACACAGGCCTTAATGTCTCATGGTTGCTGGCCACACTCTTTGGTTATAGGGCTCCGCAGGCTGTGGCCAGGGCAAGGAGAGGACAGTACTTCAAGATTGAGTGGACTCCACACAGACATTAACACCATTGCTTCTGGGTTGCATTGCATCAACGTCGGTGTGTAAAAACATGTCTTCCATCTTAAACCACACCCTGAGGGATGACAAAAGCACCTGCAGACCCCTTATCTATCAAACAATAATGGCCAAAATCAAATCAGTCTTCCTCTGAAAGCACTCAGCTGTTGTGCTGCAGGAAGATGTGACAAGTCGTACAAATTAGCCGGAGCTTTGTTACTCATAGATAAGCTATTGTCCTGAAGCAGCGCAGCATCCTTTGTGGCGCTCTCTGCTTTTACCACTAGAAAATTGAAGACCTGCTGCAAAAAAATACACCCTCGATAAAATGAAAAAGAAAGCTTGAGGTGAGAGAGCAGGGAAATCATTTACCCGAGCATGATGAAGTGTGTGTTTCTCGCAGCCACCAACAACTTAACGTGTGCCTTAAGAGAGCGGAGTCGTCCTATAATCGTAAAAGCTTTTGTGATCATTTAACCTGCACATCCTATCAATCAGCAGGGGGAGGCAGACACACAAGTACATCGTTAGAGAAACAACAGAGTACACAAGCAAGTATATCCCTCAAAAGGTTAATAGCCCAGAAACAAGAAGAGGTTAGGAAAGACTAAATGTATACAAAAAAAAAAAAAAAACACAGTGACCAGGGCTTTCAAAAGGGATGCATCCTTTTTGTGCTATTTCTGTTTAAATAGTTTCATGTCAATGAAATTAATACTTGTGAAACGTAACATATAAAGCGCATCAAAAGCAAACTGGCATTTCATTTAGCTTTGGATCTCAGCATCACAGCAAAATCACGGGCACTTTATCTGTACACAAAAGGAAACACTTGAAATCCAAACATGAAGGGAACTGATTGGAGTTTTGACAGATGAGCCTGATGGCCCAGAGCGTAGCACAGTACCTCACCAGCTGGAAGTAGACAGAGAGCCAACTGCCCATCTAGGCTGGCAGCTTGCTCTAACATGCCAGTCAAGACCTGTGAGGGCTCAGCTCATGACCGGTTTAATGTCACAGAGTAACAGATGCCAAATCTTAACAGTCTGATTGCTGAGGAAGTAAGCAAGGCATTAAAGCTAATGGGAAAGAAACAGAAGTACGTAAAAACAACAAGAGAAACTGCATTTCTTGTGAAAAGGCAGTGTGAATGCTTATTGCAGAAGAATTTGCTGAGAAACAGCTGAAATTAGCTAAAAAATGCTGAAATGAGAGAATAAGCCTTAATTAGCCGAAGAAAGCAGAAAGAACACGTTTACTGAATTGGGTGTAAATTAGCAGACATCAGCACAAAAATGAGGAAATAAGCTTAAAACAAGCTGAAATTGGCAGAAAATAGCTGAAAAGGCAGAAAGAAGCTTAAAATGCCAGAAGGAAGTGGAAAGAGCTTAAATGAGCTAAAAAAAAAAAGGTGGAATAATCAAAAAAAAACTAAATTTGCACAAAACAGCTAAATGATAGCTGAAATAGCTGAAAAAAATGTGAACATAGCAGAAGAAAGCTGAAAGGAGCATACCTGAAATTAGCATAAAGAGGTTAATTAGGCTGAAAGTAGCAAAAATTACCAGGAAATTTTGAATTTATATGAAAATAGCTGAAATAAGCTAAAGAATGCTGAACAGGTATAGCTGAAAAGTTAGAGCAAACTTAAATTGGCACTGGCAGAAGGAAACTGAAAGAACACATGTTTGCCCAATTAAGTTGAAACAAGAAGAAATTAGCACAAAAAAGGTGAAAATTACCTGAAAAAAGCTTAAATTAACTAAAAACTGCTGAAAAGCAGCTAAAATGGCAGAAATAAGCTTGCATTACCAGAAAGAAGTAGAGAGAGCACATTTTTACTGAATTAGGCAGAAAAAAGTTTAAAAGAGTGCAAAAAATGTGGAATTAATTGAAAAGGCTAAAATTAGTATAAAACAGCTAAATAGTAGCTGAAATAGCTGAAAAGGCTGAAACTTGCAGAAACAGGCTGAAAGGAGCATGAAAAGCTGAAGTTAGCAGAAAGTTAGAAGAAGCACAATAAAGGAGTTAGCAAAAAGAATCTGAAAGGAGCACGAAGCAGCTGAAAGAACAGCTGAAGTTAGCTCAAGTTAGCTGAAAAATGTTTAAGTTTGCACAAGGAAGCTGAAAGAAGCTGAAGCAGAGCAAAATGTGAAAGGAGCAGTAAAAGGTTGTAAACTGATCTAAAGATTTGAAGGAAGTAAAATGAGCTCAGTTCATTTTCTATGAGAAAAAAATGGCAGAAAATGCTAAATATCTCAAAAAGCTAAAGTTGCAACAATACCAAATGTCACTGAAAGAGCTGGCATTTTTGATTTATGATGTGTTGAAATAGCTTGAAAACTGCAGGACGAGAAACGCACAGAAAAACTTACGTAAGAAAAATGGATTGCAATAGTGTGAACGCATCCTAAACATTCACACAACAAACAGTTTATATGGGCAAATATTAAAAAGGGGAATCAATGTTTTTTTTAACTGTTTTAAAGAAAGTTCATGGCACACACAGCGACAGCTGGCATTAAACTTGCACAGCGAGCCAAGTACTTGACAAAAAAGGTCAAATTTAAAATCCATTGTTAAAGATCGAGTCAAATTCCAACCAATAATACCTCTAAACTTAAATCTTAGATGTAAAAATTAACTGAATGTCCGGGTCAAAATGATTTATCCTGTTCATATTAGATGAAACAGTCTCTTAAAGTATTTGCAAGGTTCAGTACAAGACGTTTTTCTACTTGTAGCGGACGTGTAGACACACTCTGCACAGACTGACACTGACACATACTGGCAGAGATGCCGACTGAACTGCAGCTAAACGTGGAAAAGGCAGACAGATCAAGAATATCACGAGGAGATGGAGAGCAGCAGTGAAAAACAGACAGAAAAGGAGAAGGGGGAAAAATCCATAGACTTGTCAGTCATGGCAATGAACACTGACAAGCCAACTCTGTGGATAATGTTTCTGTCACAGAGCTCTCTAATCACAGTGTTCTTAGTCAAAACCAATCTTCTCGTCTCTAAATACTCGCAAAAAACATACAAACATACAAAGATGGTGCCGAGACTAACAGACCCACTCACATTCGTTCCATTGTCATTGGCTGTTAGAGGAAAATACAAGTCATCATCAGAGAAAGAAATGTTTGAGAGTTTGCAGCAAAAAAGTAAAAAAGAAAAAAAAAAAAAATGGACCAAAAAAAATAGTAAAATGGCAGTTTTAAACACACCCGAGCAGGTAGTGCCTGTCAGAACACATTGCCATCCTCTAATTGGGTCATTTTTGATACCCTCCTCTACACTGTGCCAGCACATTGATGGGGAGGTGTCAAGATGCCAAGAGCCTGCGAGGCCTCACTGGCACCGGATCAAAGCAGGCACAAACGCTGCCCGCAGACAATCTGGCAAGCCGGAGCACGCACAGGGGCGAGAACATCCAAAAACATGGCCCCACAGCTCACGCCTGTACCACTGGGGCGTAATTGGTACATGGGCATTCCAGAGCATTTTCAAAGGGAGGAACTTAATCCACATGTGTACTATGAAATTGGCTATTTTGTTCTCATCTTCCCCCAACCCTTCTCACCCTCCCCCAGTTCACAACCTCACCGCTGATTTAGCAATCTGAATGCCTAGTATCTCTTCCATCCTTTCAATCAAGAAATCAAACGCCGGTTTGTCGTTCCGTCTGAAATCCCCCCCCAGGTTTGACCACCACATCCCAGGCTGTGAAGGCGGACAAGGATGCCTAATTCGCACTCTTGACAAGATTTGAGTTCGTTTGGGGCTGTGTTGGAGCCTGTGCATGCACGTGCTGGTACGTTTGTCTGCGCTGTAAATATGCAGATGTGGAGAGCCCTAAACAAATCCGATTTGTTTGCCGTGTGCTTGCCCATAAAGCTGTGGAGTTGAGTTTAAGGGTGTGGGCCGTGGACTGACGCTTACTGAAGTAAGGATGAGCCAAAGAAGAACATCCCACTCGTCTTCTTACACTCTGAATCTTGACATCTGAATACTTCTAAACAGTTCCGTCCTCTCGCGTGTCGTTGTATTATGTTTGTTCCTAAATTGAAGAACAGTGTGTCATCTTCTCTCCCTTTGTGTTGCAGAGTGTGCCTTCAAGCCAGCTTGGCACTGACTGGCACATGGAGTAAACTGACTCCAGCTGCTTCCTGACCAAGGGGAACTTGTTTAATTAACCACACTCTGGTTCAAATGAAAAGGTTGGTCTCGCCCCCAGCTGTTGACCAGTCTGTGGCACCCCCCGGGCCCCACCAATGGAGCCTGGCACGTCACCCATGGTCCGGTCCAATCCACGTTTCCTAGACAAAGATGGACTCTGCCTGTCATGCCAAAGCGTATCACGCCTGAGTCCTCCCTCATAAATTAAACATGAGATCTGGAGGAGTTCTTTTAAAAAAGGAAAAAGACCCAGAGGATGTTTCTCTGCTCAGATTCACCCACGCTGTTTTTCTTTCCTTCTTCTTCTTTTTTTTTTTTCTATGGCTCGGACGCAGATGAGGAAAAAGGAGTAACGAGGAGAAGGTATAAACAGGTGCAGAGGTGAATTAGAAAACAGTGCCCTTTATGACTTTCACAAGAGTGTGTTTGTGGATACTTGTGGGTAATCCGTGGTGGTCTGAAAAAGTGTTTCAAATAAGTTTCTGATACTGGCTTGGCCCTTGCTTATGGGTAGATGCTCACATATATAAAATAAATTCAGCATTACTCATCGTAAACATTAAGACTGTAGTTTTGCTGCAAGTGAAAACAAGTGTTTTAGTTTGTTAAATGCAATTATTTAGTTCCTGGTGCACTATTTGTTTTGTAAATAATGTGAATTTGTGGGGTTTCTGGGTTTTGCCCTGTCTTTTCTGTATCCTCATTTTTCTTGCGCTCACTGTTCCACCCTCCTTGTGTTCAGCTCCTGTCTCACCTGTCTACAATCATAATCATTCCAGGTGCTCATCATTGTGTCATTAGTGTCTGTATAAAGTCAGCGTCCCTGTGTGCCTCCTTTGTCCGTGCATTGTCCTTTATGGTGTCATGTTCTGTCTCCCTCCATGTCTCCTCATCTAGTTTTGCTGCCACTTCAGCTTTTCTTTGTGTTTTTTTTTGTTGTTGTTTAAATGAATTATCTACGTTTTAGGTCAGAGTCTCTAGTGCCTGACTGCATGTGGGTTCAACATTTTCAGCAGCATCATGATAGAGTTGTGTAATTTATTTGAACTTCATCTTAACCATTTATTTAAGGATTTATGGGTTTTGTTGAAACTTTCGTTTCCCTCATGCATGCATAATTGTAATGACAGAAATATGTCAAACTGTGTAGTCTATACTTTGGTCTGTGGAAGTTAAAACATGCAGAGCGACACCACTAGAGATGTACTCTGCCAACATCGAGCATTCAACTCAATGCAGCCACAACTTTAAACATCTGCGTTGTTGTTTTAAATTAAGTTGTGTCATTGTAGATTCTGACATTTATTCATCATATTTCCACTTTCTTCTGCTCCTTCTGAGTGCAAAATATTTACAGTGCTAATTATACTGTCGAAGGTCCCCACACTCATTCTGAATCATTTCAGCTTTCCAATGGAAAGCAATTGCTAACGTGACATACTGAGGGGTAACGTCAACCACCCATACTGGAAGTCTTCTAGTGGGAGCTGCAATGCCAGCGTGACAGCATCTGGATGACAGGTCATACCAACACCATGAACAATTGTCACCTTTACAAGTTGTCATGCAGCTTGTATTCTTAATGCTGTGATAATACATAGTGAAAGGGTTTTATTTTATCACCAGCACCCCTCAACAAATCCTGTGTGAACACACCAGAGAATCGAAGCGCATCAACACCCACGAATAATTTTAAAAACAAAAGAACGAGTCAAATTTCTTTACAAAGTTTCCTACATTTGCTCAGCTCTCAACCAAAGCACAATATAATGATCATTCCATCCAAGCTGAACTGGCCTGTTCTCTTCATCTCTACCGCCCTGTTCATGCAGCCTCCAGCCCTCGTCCCAGATCCTCCTGTTGTCCACAGCAGAGTCCACAGGAGCCCCATTTGCTGTGACATATGGCGAACAAGGCAGGCTCTGCAAGGAAGTGGCCCTGTCT
Organism: Hypsolebias antenori; assembly: GCA_031762315.1. Classification (NCBI taxonomy): domain Eukaryota; kingdom Metazoa; phylum Chordata; class Actinopteri; order Cyprinodontiformes; family Rivulidae; genus Hypsolebias; species Hypsolebias antenori. Next base: position 9,892,916 of record JARVGS010001283.1, on the reverse strand, counting down.
GAAGCTGTGACTTAGTGTCATCCCTCAGAGCCTTTGGCAACACAGGGACAGAGGGACGAAGGGTCTAGAGGAAGAAGGAGCAGCGAGGCACAGAGACAGCGATGAGGTGGATGTTGGGGCAAAAGAGGAGGGGGGAATACAAGCCAGAGTTTTCACCCTGGAGACACACTGGCAGTCCCAAGATTAGAGGGGTAATCAATCTCAGCGTGGAGCTAGCCAATCCCACCACCCCTCGGCCTGGCAACCTGGCCTTCGCAGGTGGGGGCAGGGCTGCAGGGAGCAAAGAAACACTGACAGAGGGGGACAGAAAGAAGAAAACAAGAGAGATGAGGGCAAAGAATATGCTTTATTAGGAGTCATTTGTCCTTTAACAAGCCTTGGTGCTGGACAGGTGATGAAGCATAGGACCACAAACACATATGATTACTGTCATCGTTGTTTACTGGCTTGGCTGCTTCTGTCAACTCACAGGGGGAACCTTGTTTTGGGTGCCTCTAACATCTGCCTTGAGTTGTGCAGGACCACTCCTAGCCTTAAAGAAGTTTGGGCCCTGCTCGTAGCAAGATATGACCAATGCAAAAACATGTTAAACTAGTTATTTTAAATTACATGGACAATACAAACCTTTAAAAAGTAAAGAGCAATATTATTTGCTATGCATGCATGAATATGTCATCCGTGACCCTTTGTGCATATGGGGACAATAGGAAGTAACACCATGTCAGGTTGAGACAGAAGCTGCAGCACCAGCCTGCTGCCATCATTATCTCAGCCATGTTTTGTTTTATGTTAAAGTGTAAGTTAAATGTCAGACTGCCAAGAGTGTAATGAGTGTTTTGAAGAACACAATGAGTCTTGGTTGGCGTTAACACCAAAGACTTCATTAAACACTAGCAGAAGCACATGCAAATGAACAAACCTGCAACAAAGAACAAAAGCCGAGAAGAATAGTGTGCATTTTGTTTGAACAAAGTAAAAAATGTTTCTTTAGATGGCAAAACTGTTGATACACTACAAAAGATATTTGGTGTTTCCATGATATATATAAGAACCATCCACTAGAAATCAACTATGTCAAAATTTTGGATTCAGAATAATTCTAAATTGAATTATTTCATTTAAACAAAACAAATGAAAACCATCTCCTGCTCCATCCTAGTATCACTTGTTAACAAGACTCAACAGTTAAAATCCACCACTTGAAGCAGAGATTCACCTGGAGACTGACTGGCTGATACTTTTTCCAGTTGAGAATCGTGGTTAGGTTTACAGCAGCTGACCAATCCCAGCCTCGCCTGCAGTACTTAGGCTGTTGCTCCAGTACGTTTCTGTGAAAAAGGAGGTCAAGATCAAGGTTCTTTATAGTCATTCGCATCATATGTGGTACATGTGGTGGAACAAAATTGTATGCACAGGGTCCAAGTTGCAACCAATAAAAGTATAAATTGTAAAAGAAAAAAAAAAAAAAGCAGTAATAATATCTAAGATATGAAATGAGAAATACAGGTAACCCTCGGTTTACGGCCGAGTTCCGTTCTAACGGCCAGGCCGGATACCGGTTTAGCCTTAAACTGAAACTGAAAGCACATGGCGGCCGTAACATCTTTTTAAACACGTTCAATGTAAAACAACAACAACGTACTTAGAACGCCGTTTTAATGTGATTCCAAGCAGTTAGCTAACAGAATACCCTAAAAAAAATGAAAAAAAAACATAAAATGCTGCATAAAAAAGGCAATGTGAGGTGTGATGACGTCACTGGGGCAGCGGCCGTAAACGTGAAATGCCGTAAACCGATGACGCTGTAAACCGGGGGCTACCTGTACACTAAACTAAGAATACGCTAAACACTTAATAGTGCACAAACAGTAATACGCTGACAACAGCAGCACGAACATGAGTCTGTGTGAGTAGATGAGTACGAATGAATGAATGAAACTGAGTCAAAAGTTAAAGCACTCAACTGACGGGTCCACCTATGTTCCAGTCTTCACCTATGGTCAAGAAGTGTTAATCGTGATGACAGAAATTAGATTGTGGGCACGTGTAGATGAAGTGAGATTCCTCTGCAGGGTGGATGGGCTCAGCTTTAAAAATAAGGTGAGGATCTCTATCATCTGGGGGAAGCTTGGAGTAGAGCCGCTGCACCTCTGCATTGAAAAGAGTCATCTGAGGTGGATGCCGCTTCTGTTCCCTGCTATTTTGGGACATGTCCCTCTGGGAGGAGATCCCAGGATAAATCCATAACTTGCTAAAAGGATTATGCGTCCTTACTGGACGGGGAATATCTTGGGATTTTATATTAACATTGACAAAAAGCCTCTATGGACGTAAAGGCATAATCCATCTGAAGCCAAACAGTCAGCTTGCGATCACGTGGTTGTGGGACGATGGCTTCCATGCACATCTTTCATATTCCAGGAGACACAGCACATAGCTCCTGGGATAACCCTCCTGCTGCAGCATGCGTCACCTCAGGGGGTTTCCTCCCACCAGGGTCTCCGCTTTTTCCCTGCATCCGCTGTTTGGCCACAAATCTATCAAGAGAGCAACAACTTTTCAGCCGAGAGACTGCTCCTCACACAATGTCTGTGCAATCTCCATCCATTGAGTGCACCAGCAGAACTTTGAAGGCAGACAGAAAACAGAGACCGGTGGCCCAAATAATCGTGGTTTATCTGAATTTCAGAGAGTCAGAGATTATTTATCGTCATCCGCACCACATGTGGTACATGTGGTGGAGCAAAATTATGTACACAGAGTCCCAGTTACATCCAACAATAAAATGTAAAAGAAAAACAGTGATAAGATCTAAGATATGAACTAAGAAAAATATCAGCTAAAAACACACTAAGCACTTATAGCATAAAAACAATAAACACCATACGACAAACAGCAGCACGAACATGAGTCTGTATGAGCAGATCAGTATGAATGAACACAGCAACATAAAACAGATCAGCAGCAACATGAAACATCAGCAGCAACATGAAACAGATCAGCAGCAACATGATGTGATTATCCTGGTTAGATATTCATGAGTCTAACAGCCTCAGGGTAGAAGCTGTTCCTCA
>JARVGS010001283.1:9775421-9787654 GCA_031762315.1 Hypsolebias antenori | reverse complement strand
TGCGCACCGTTCGGGTTATGAATCGGCGTAAACCACCCGTTTCGTTCTGATCACAAATTATTTCGGATCACGCTGAACAAACAAAAAAATAACCCGAACAGGGTGTTTACATGACGCGTTTTAGTTCTGAACGGCTGTTTGATCCGATTACTTATGTCCATGTAAACATAGCTGGAATCACATTAGGAAAAAACAGAATTACATTTGAAAAAACTGACTCAAATTAGAAAAAAACAGAATTACACTAAGCCAAACAGGAAGTTTTTGTAATTTTATGCAGTTGTTAAAAAAAAAAAAAAATCTTCCTGTTTTGCTTAATGCAATTCCATTTTTTTCTAATGTGATTTGGGCCACTTCCGCATCAGCCATTTCCACTTTGGCTTAATGCAATTCTGTTTTTTCAAATACAATTTGTTTGTTTTTTTTGTTTTTCAAATGTAATTCGTTTTTTTTTTTTGTTTGTTTGTTTGTTTTTTTCAAACGTGATTTTGTTGTTTTTGTTGCGTTTTTTTCAAATGCAATTCAGTTGTTTCAAATGTTGTTCATTTACACCTTATGGCCACCGTAGTGTACGCCTGTCGCCTCACCAACTTTGGTGGGAGCGATAAACAGGGAACGGGGGTGTGGAAGGGACAAACTACCCACTACCACTTGTCCTTTGCTTTATTGTGCGGAGCTGGGAGATAATCAACTATTTTCACTCTGAAAGAAAGTCAAGCCCAAATAAGCAACTTCACGTTCAAAAACAGAGCCCCCACCCCCAAACCAAAAAAAAAAAAAAAAACCCGCAACTCACAAGATTTGCAAGAGACTTTATAAAAAACAAGCCCAAAGTTGCTTATAGTAGACTTGACACTGGTCACAAAGCATTTACTCTTTACTTTGACTGTATAGTGACAACACACAACTGGATAGATTATATTTAAGCAGGTTATGTTCACAGTTATCCACCTCTTCATTTCCATTTAATAATTTCACTTTAAAACCTTCATTGGCTTGTGCTGATATCATTTTGCATCTTTGTTATAACCTATAAGAGCTCCTATTTTGAAGCTACGTGTGCTCTTCACGCATGTCGGTGCACGTTTACCTTTACGCTCGAAGCTCTCCTCTCTCAGGATGCAGACGAGGGCGAGGAACTTGGTGACCTCTTTGAGGTACAGCACAGTGGTGTTGTTGAGCTTGATGATGGCCATGGACTCTTTGTCGTAGGCGCTGCCGCTGCCATCCTCCCTCAGACTGGGGAAACAAAACACCGACCGCAAGGTCACCTTAAGAGGAGGAACCATCTGCAGCTCTTCTGTGAGGTCATTCATACTCATTCCACAAGTCTTGATTCAGATAAAGCAAACTCAGACGAGACATGGATGAACTAAAGCTGGAGGAAATCAAGAGATAAATCTTCCAGTCCTACATTAAAAACACTGCAGCCGACTTAAGTGCCTTACAATAAAGCACAGCTCACACAATAAGAAGTACAAGTAGAACATGAGTAAATTAAAATAAAAACAAACTCAGTAAGGTACATAAAATCTGATCAATGTATAAAATCTATAAAGTTGGAAATCAGATAAAAATTAAATAAAATCAACTATTTAAAAAAAAAAGTGTTAAAAGCAAAGGAAAAGAGGTTTGTTTTAAGAAGAGTTTCAAAAACAGAGACCTATCTGAGATGGGGGCAGCTTGGTCCACAATTTAAGAGCTATCCAAAGCACAAACCACCTCCTCCCATTCATTTAAAGGAATGTTTCATCTCCAAAGACAAAGACGGCTCTTCGATAAAATCAACATACGCACCCATAGATGCAGGAGACGTCGATAACCACATCGATCATATCGCAGCAGAGCTCGTAGGACTGCATGTCCACAGGTGAGCTGTCTGTGGCGATGTAGATCTTACTGACAACGTCAAACAGGAAGGCCTTCTCAATCCCTGAATTCTGTCAGCAGCAAGAAATAAACAAACATTATGAATAAATAAATATTACAATCAGGTAAACATTTCATATTAAAGCCGTTGTGTCACAAGTCTGAGCGTGAAGGATAATTATTTATATAAAAAGGTATCAGATGAAAGGGAATACTGTACTTCTAGCACAGTGGTTCCCAACACAGAGGTTCAGCACCTCTTTGAATCTTCCCACCTCTTGAAATTCTCAGAAAAACTCTTTTTTGCTTTTAAATGCCCCAAAATTATGATCCATCACATAATAAATCATGTATTGTTCAGCTGTGTTTTCTAAAAATAAACTTTTAGGAATATGGACAAAAATACATGATTGGGGAAACAGCGACCCCAATGGTTTGGTATCAAACTAAATCCCCTCTTTAATACAGATTTTTTATTATTATTATTATTTTAGTTGTCACTCATGAGTGGAAGCTTTAACTAATAGAAAAACAAAGAGATGGTCTGACAGTTTACTATGAAAAAAGGTGAAACTTAGAAAAAAAAAAAGCTAAATATTTACCATACTGCACATATTTGGACAGTAAAATTATTTCTGAATGTGCAGTGCATAAGCATGAACCATAATTTTTGCTGAATAAGTCGCAGTTTATGGCATAAATTAGCATGCCTGCGACTACAGCGAAGTAACGTATGTTTTTTTATTTTTTTATATTTAGAACAATTTTTGTCTGAGATCTGACGATTTCATTCATTCTGACATGGAAAATATTGAACACTACCATTTTCAGCCGCTAGAGGGCACTCGACACATATGGCAAGCATACAGTCTCAATAGGTAAAAGTGGCTATTAATGAGACACTTGGCTTGCCATACAAAGCACCTTCATCTCGTTCCAGAACTCCTGGAGCAAACGTCAAATCAGATGATAATGTTGAGCAAACAAATAATTACTTTTAAGTGTTAATCTTGTTAAATTCTTGTTCAAGTCCTCCCGTGCACGCTCCCCGCAGCCGCCATTTGGCAGCCAATCGATTTCTGACCCAACACTGGCCCACATTTCCGGGTTGTCAGCGGTGACACATAATAGATGCAACTTATACAGCGAAGCAACATATGTATATTTTTCTCACTTTATTAGACATATCTGGACTGGTGCAACGTTTATGGCAGCAAGTACGGTACTGAAACAAACTTTAAAAGCTTCTTGTTGTTGTTTACTTACAGAAATGAAGATATTTAAGAGGTTTTCCAATGTGGGGAGTTGTGGGATGAGTTTCTGCACCACTTTGCTGAAGGCCTCAAATATAGAATGGTCATATATACTCGTCAAGTAGAAGCTAGATGACACACAAAAACAGGAAGTAAATAAGGAAATACTCTTGAGACGCTTCCTTTAAATTGCATCTGAAACAACATACAAAAAAATAAAAAATCCATCACAAGATCATGAGACAAACAGGTGCCACAATGAAACCTGGAGTAAAACTGTCTTCACTGGTGCGCTGCAAACTGACAACACATGAGTTATGGAGAAACAAAGTAAAAAAAAAAGTTTACCCCCATTGATGTGGAGTTTAAATGTTTGTCAAGAGGAAAACCATGTTTCCTGAGTTAAAAACACAGTACTGATAATCAGTTTGTATCATTTTTTTAATAAATAAGTTACATTTTGGAGACTTCCAGTATATTAAGAAAAGAAAGACAAACCAAAGGATGGATGTAAAACTAAATTTACTGTACATAGTTGACTTTTTCCTCTTACGGTTTAATTTATGACGCCTCTGGTATTTGCGTCCTCATTAGGAGAGCTGAGAGGAATCTCACAAGAACACCGGGAAACATAAAGCCTGTGTCAAAGACTACACAGGAAACATTTCCAAACTTGTATTTAAATTGTCTCATTTAAGATTTGGTAAATTTTCCACATGTGCTAAAGGGGGGAAAAAAAGGACAGATGAATTTGTTCAAGTTTAATATCACTTAGTAAAGATCAACAGGTGAGCTTGAATACCCACAAATTTCCACTTTGAACAGAGACTTACTGTCAGTTACAGGTGCATCTCAAAAATTAAAATATGCTGAAAAGGTTATTTTTAACAATCACTTCAGAAAGTGAAACTCATTATATACCGGTAGATTAATTAAACATAGAATTAAACATTTGAAGTCTTTATTTCTTGTAATTTTGATGTTTATGGTTTACAGATAATGAAAAAACAAAATTCAGTGTCTCATAAAAAGAATGTTGTGAAGATGTTCAGTATTAGAAACTCAGTGTCACATCCTAATCAGCAGGATAACTCCTGGACATGAGCTACAAATGTCTCATTCCTCAAGTCCAGCCAGTCCTGAACCAGAGACGACATCAGAAGTGTCTTGCCTGCTGAGGAGACAAAGAACTTGACTGTTGCTCAGAGGTCCAACGTCCTCTTTTCAGATGAAAGTAAATGTTCATGTCGTTTGTAAATAAAAGTCTCAAGTCTGGAGGAAAAAAGGGGAGATCCCGAATTCATGTTACTTGAGGTCCAGAGTGAATTTTCCACATTCAAGGATGGTTTGGATCCATGTCCTCTGCTGGTGTTGGTCCACTGTGTTTTTTGAAGTTCACAGTCAACGCAGCATCTAAAGGACATTTTAGAGACTTCATGCTTCCTTCTGCTGACGAGCTTCATGGAGATGCTGATTCCATTTTCCAGCAGAACTCGGCTCCTGCCCAAACCGACAAAGGTACCAAACACAGGCTGTGGAACATCCTAACTTTCTGAGACACTTGAGTTTTGGTTTTTAATTATCTGTAAGCCATGATTATCAAAATTAGAAGAAATAAAGACTTGAAATATTTCATTATGTGTAATAAATCTTTGTAATATACTTTTCACTTTCTGAAACGACTTACAAAAAAAAAAAAAAAAAAAAAAACCTTTCACGATATTTTAATTTTTTTGAGATATAGTGTGCACCTGTACTTCCAGTACTGGTTACCATTAAACTTCTCATACACACACACACCAGTGTACATATATATTTAAAAAATTGCAATAAACTCCTCAAAATCTAAATCAAACTGTGTCAGAGCCTCAAACCTGTGGTACGACAGCACTGCTTGAGATGAGTGAAATAATAAAATCACTGTGCTTGGGTTAGAGATACTTGATCCACTTCCTCGTGCAGACAACAGGTTTTACTCCAGGAAGCTAAAGCAGGTAGGACTAGAACAGCTCTTCAGAAGGTTAATCCATGTTTGAACATTGTTAATTCTATAAAACGAACGGATTGGCTGAAACGCCTCGAGACTTGTTAAATTATTGGGCAGCTAACATGATTTAGAGCTAAACATAAATTCTCCTTGTAAAACGTGCAAATCGTACCTGAGGTGCAGCTTCTCTAAACTTGCGTCTGCCAGGTGGTCGTTGGCTCTCTGGTGGATGTCTCTCTGCGTCTCGATCTTGTGATCGTCTGACAAGCCGTCCACTTTGTGGATGAACACCTCAAAGTTGATCTCTGGGTTGACCCTGTAGGCCTGGGACACGGTGTGGTGGAGCCGATCCAGAGCCTCCACGTAATCGTCCTGCAGCACAGCGGAGGAGGGAGGGAACGTGAGACAAGAAAAGGCCAAAACAATCAAGACGTGTTTCCACTGACGGCACGGCCTCGCTCCTCTTCGAGTTGTTTTAGCTGCGGCTTGAGGACAAATTTAGGTCTGCGTTCACTTATGCTGTAAAACAAGCTGCAGTGTGAGCAATGCAAGAAACATTCCTCCTGCTACACCTCGCCTACAAACAAACAAACCACGTGATCTGATCTGCTGCAGCTCCTATTCAACCAGAAATTAGTTCTTGAGAGCTTTTAGGGCGGTGTGCAGCACACGCCGATAACCACTTCGGCTGTTTACCACGCAGAGGATCAAAATGATCTCCTGGCTCACATTAACAACGAGCAAACAAGAGAACGGTTTGGAAAGTCATGAAAACTTTCAGGAAACAATCATCAACCTTTGGAATCAATCCAATTCAAGATGGCCACTACACGACGCATTAGCCAAGAGAAAAAGAGCTACAACGCCACCAAATTTACAAATATTAACATACAATTTGAGTTATTTACAACACATACAATGAGCAGAACTCATAATATTACATAACATAAACCAGTGGCATAACAGATGGGGCTTCATAATACAAGAAAACTTGCAATGTGCTATAGTTTAATTAACATGTGATACACTGCACGCAGCCCAAGCAGGAAATATGCATCCCCAAGGAATGCTAAATCTTTAATTTATAATATGAGCTTTGTTTAATACATATCTGCTCACTGATCGTTAAATTTAACATGTTTGATGAGGACAACTGAACAGGATTCTTCAGCTGACCGTGTCCAATGAGCCAATCGTCCGTTTTGTTTTCTTCACCTGAGCATCAATGACAAATATCAGAGCCCCGGTTCCTCTGAAGATCATCGCGTAGTCAAAGGTGGGGTCGAAGAAGTCCACCTGACCTGGGAAGTCCCAGATCTGGAAGTTGACGAAGGAGCTGCTGGAGATGTCGTCCTTGTAGATCTTGTTGGTGCTCTCCAGAAACAAGGTCTCGTTGGGAGACATTTTGTGGAAAACGACCTGAAATAAGAGCAGGGTTTCAGCAGAATGCAGTTAGTTTGTGTTACATGTGGGGGACAGTTGAGACGCACAAAAACAAGAAAAATACTAATATCAAATCTAAATATTGTTGATGGTTTCATGAATTACCGTACACACACTCAGCAGGGGACTAACAACTCAACAGCTGAAGTAACATTAACCTATAGACATTTTAAGTAACTTTACAGAAATTACTGGATTTTGGCTGAGATTAGTTGAAATTTTAAACTATTTTGCCAACAAGGACACCGTTTACACAATATTGATTAATTATTAGGCAACCAAGAGTTCCAATAGGACACTGTTCATTACCTATTGATTACGCATCATGTGGTTATTTTTTAATCCACCTGCTGGTTTAGTTAATCTAAATTAGCCTTTCATGTAACATTATTTAAGAATCAGACAACAGTTTTAAGAATTTTTTTTTTTTTTTTAATGGAAGGAAAATGTGTGTGACTAAAATGTGATTATTGCGCAACACTTGAATTTATGGCTTTAGTAATTTTCTATTCCTTTATATTTTTCAGTGTTTATATTTTATCATTTTAAATAAATCCAAGATAAAATTTCTGTTGCATCATCATGCAAACTACTAAAAAAACACTTATTTTAAACAAGACGACTCATGTATCCCCATTAAGAGCAGAAATGTTGTATTTTTCCTCCTGTTCAAGCCCAAGTAGATGTGATTTTATATAATTAGTGTTTTAAGTGTTTGTTTTTTAAGGGTTATATGTCCCAATAAATAGGTTTTGTAATTATTCTTTTTTTTTAAGCGTTAACAAGATTTAATTGAGTAATGTGTTTTATTTAAGGTCACTGGTCTTAAAATCCTTTTTGGATGAATAAACCTGCCCTGTCTCATGGAGACTTTGGTTTCTATTAGTTAAGCTGACGCATTAGATTAAGCTCTTCAGTTAAGCACAATTATGAAACAACTGTTTTCAAACTTTTCAACACTTGTTGCACAGATAGCGCTGGAAGTTGCTTCATTTGAATCGATAACTCTTGCAGAGGTGGGAAAGAATGTGACAGACACTCTGCAGCGCACCAGGATCATTTAAATGTCACGTGCCAAACAAAAAGGGAAAAGGGCAAAACACTGCAGACTCATCTGATGCAAGACGCCACCGAGCTCAGCATTTTGTCTGCGTCATGATTCAAAGCTTGACAGCAGCTCCAGCGCTCTGGTTTAGGGACGAATCAGACGTTTGGACGGATTCATAGAAAATAGGAAGCATTGGGGGAAGGCTGAAGCAGATTTTGCTCCTTTCAGAGTAAACAGAAGTGGGCCTCAAAGACCAAAGGCAGCAAAAAGTCGAATCACATGTTCCTCGGCCTAAACTGAAAACTCAGAGGAACTTTCATGAGATTTTAGGGCTTGTGGATTACAGCAAACAGCCGAAACGTGTCTGAATGCTTCAGCGGAGCAAAGTATTTTTGTAATCATCCCCCGCTCCCAAAAGTGAAGGCGGAGATGTTTTAACCTGTGTCTGCTGCGTTAAAATATCTCATGAACAACTGGATATATTTTAATTTACAGTAACTCTCTTTCTACTTTGGTGTAGTAGCGGAGCGTCATCCCCAACTCATACTTCAAACCCTAAAAGATCTCACCACGCCATCCCTCCTCATCAAATGACTGGAGTTTAAAAGTCTGACATGAAAGGTGGCGGGCGATGTGCATTTTTTCTTCAAGGAATGTTCAGCCTTGAAACTGTGTACAGGCTGAACACTTCTTGAAATTGAACATAAATAATAAAATATGACAAAGGGAACAGCAGCATCTTGATTATTCAACCACTGTATCAGCCTGAAGACTTCAGGAATTAAAGATGGTACATGCAGAGTGGATTATGGGTAATGAAAGAACTACAAACTATTTTTATTAGTCAACAATGTTAAGTCAGGTCCTCTGGTTGGCTTCTTTGTGTTGAAACCTTTCATCTGAAGGACTTCTTCAGGCCGAGGAGCCACAACAAACTCAGTCTTTTAGCACTCACATATATAGTGGGCCAACCAGTTTACTGGTGATAAGCTGGTTTCTGGAGTCCACGCTCTCCCCTCCTGAATTGTCTGAGGCAGCCAGAGCCAAAGTGGTTCAAAAACATCAAAGTTCATGCTCAATAATCCAGGTAATAAATCCCACAAAGTTAAGTTTCTTTGCGTTGAAACGTTTTGAACCACTCTGGCCATGGCCGCCTCAAACGAGTCAATGGGGGAGAGGGTGGACTCCAGAAACCAACTTGTCACCTTCAAACTGGTTGGCCCACTATGTTAACATGCCACTTGTGATCAGGGCTTTGTATACCATCTTGCATGCCTGTTTTCAATTGCTGCAGCTCCTTGTAAGGATTAAACCTGGGTTGAAAATATCTTCCCGTTTCCTCATGTGGCTTATTTGATTAATGAGTTGACGATAGGATAATAATAATATCCAACATTTTTGGTCCTTCGAGCCGGATACGAACCAGCAACAAAAGGACTGAGTTTGTGGCTCCTCGGATTGAAGCAGTCCTTTGGATGACAGATGAAACATTTCAAACACAAAGAAACCATCCTGAGAACCTGAGGATTTATTACCTGGATTATTGAGCATGAACTTTGATATTTTCATTATTGCTATTTACTGAATACACATCAAAAGTGTTTGTTCTGAGTGTACCATGTCCATTGAATGAGGGTGGACCAGACCAGGTGGCAGATTTACAACTTTATAAGCAACTTGGAGGTAACAGAGTTCATGTGTATGTCACAAATAAAAAAGAAAGGTCCAGCTAATTTATCAACAAAGCCTTTTGTCCAAACAGTAAATTCAGCTACGGGTTAAAAACAACAATACTGTACTGAGGATGTTGGAAGAAACTGAAGGTGTCGCAGTGGTTAAAGTCCAGGTTAAAGGTGTGGTCACCAGCTTTAATCATGTGTTTGGCATGTTGAAACGGTCACATGTTGGGTCACGTCCACCTGATTAATAATTAACAGCAGCAGATTATCAGAGACCAGTTCTCGCTGTCCCTTGTTGCTGATCGATTGGTGAATTGATCACCGACATTTTGAGCAGAAGAAGAAGAAGGAGGCCTCCTAAAAGCTAACACTTAGTTTAAACGGCTCTGCCTACCTTCTGTATGGAGGACTTGCCGCTTCGCCTCAGACCCATGAGCAGGATTCTCGGTTTGCTGTCGGACGCCGTCGGGCTTTCCTCGATGTCGGCCTCCTCATCCTCCCCGTAACCGAAATCTTTGGGGAAGGAGTCCGTAACCCCGTAGCCGTCGGGCAGCTGTTCATCGTACTGAATCGACATTTTCACCTAAACGTTGGCCGCTATCCCCCCCCACCCCTACCCCGTTAGCTGTCACTCACCACGCCCGTGTTTGTGCCAAACGGGTCGGTACACCGACGACTAATAACGTCTCGCAAAGAAGTTAGCTTGTCAAAATCGCCCGAGCTTCGTGGAAACACACAGCGTTGTCCCACACATTTCTCTAGCGTTTCCTCTCACTCTCCGTCCCGCCCCTTCCCCCAATTCGTTGTGTCGGATTACATCGCGAAAGCTGATTGGCTGATTACTCTGTCAATCAACTGAGGCTTCGCTCTGTCACATGACAAGTACTCGGACTTGTTTTGTGAACAGATCCAAAAGAAGAAGAAAAAAAATGTCGTTCCACAACAGAAAACCGTTTGAAGCTGCCTTGTGTTTGTCACATATTTTTAAGTTGTGTTATTGTTTTTATTATTTGTTCACCAAAAGTGAAAATTAAACGCAGGGTTTTTGAACACGGTAGTTGTTGTCGTGCAAAATTACCGGCAGATGGCGATAGACATCATAGAAAAACTTGAAACGTTCACAGTTACTCTAAAATGTAGGAAATAATTCAGGGCACTTAAATATATTCATTATTATGTAAATTTAGCTAGAATTTAAATTTACAAAACTATTAAGTAGTATATATATATTTTTTAATTGAAATAATATCAAGTCATGAACTACAGAGCTGAAAGCTTCTTATAGAAATTAACACAGTTAATTTTACGTGAAGTACTTGAAGGTGGCACAGCGTCAAACATATGTAGCTTGAAGAACGAAAGTTAACTTCTTCGACCCGGCAGTTTTACTTCTCTTTCTGAAGCAGGCTCGCCTATATTCAGCCATTTCTAATTTATATCGCTCAATACAGTATATAAATATTACTTACTCTGTCAGCTTAGACCTGGAAACGCATCTACATGGCGCATTATAGAGTAAGTGTATTTGTTGTTAATGTTGGCCTGTTAATTGCAGCAGCTGCGAAAGTTAGGTTTACATTAACAAACTTAATTTAATAAACGAGTCAAACTAAACAGCATATTGTTTGCATAATATTTTGGTTTTTAGTGAACGTTAACCAAATAGTTAGTCGCATGTTTGTTTTTTAAAGAATGTACAGTAGTTAATTTGACTTGAAAGTGTAATTATTTGTACATAAAATGTCTGTTTTTATTCCTACAGGCCTCAGACTCCAAGAGAGAGCAGTTTCGGAGATATTTAGAGAAAACTGGTGTTGTTGACAGTCTCACCAGTGGTATGTTACTTTTTAAATATTATTTATAATGGTTTGGGAATGAAGAAAAGAGAATCCACGTGGTTTTAGTGTCCTTGCTCCAACACAGCTGATTTAAATGACCTTTATTAGGCCTCTGTAGGATTTGCTAATGATCTGCTTTAATAATTCAAATCAGGTGTGTTAAACCATAAAAATACCCAAAACAGGAAGGTCTGGGAAAAATCTTTAAAAAAAAAAAAAAATAATATTTCAAACTTCACCATTAGTTAAGATTTTTCTACCTGGATTATTGAGCATGCATCAGGATACAGTACTTTTCTTAAAAAAAAAAAAAATATATATATATATATATATATATATATAAAATCAACTATTAATCAAAAGAACAATCCATAAACATTGTCTAATAGTCCTGATGCATGCTCAATATTCCAGGTAGAAACATCTAAAAAAAGTTGTCAGGTCCTATGGACAGGTTAAAAAAAATAAAGTTGTAGAAACGCTTCATCTTTCTTCTTCAGTCTGAGGAGCTGTATTTAGCTCACTCTTTTATAAACAGCACCTTCTCATGGTGGATCAACCAGTTTGTTGTGGACATCCAGAACTAGTTGTTCACATAATAAAGGAGGCCCATCAGCCTAACAATGAGGCTGAGTGTTTGTTTGTTTGTACTTTATTCATTTCAAGTTAAAAGAACACAGAATACTATTTACAACATGATAAAAGAAAATATATATTTATGTGAAATGAAAGGAAGCAGAAGAAGATAAAATCTTATTTTGTCTGCCCCTTCTTTAACAATCAACTCAATTTTGTTTTTCAAACAGAATAATCCATAAAATAAAGAAAAAATACACAAAGTAAATCATCGCACTTTACCAAAAAAAATTCCTTCTTTTTTTTTTGGATACTAACCAATTAAATGTATTTTTCCAAAAACATTATTTTAATCATTTTCTTAAACAAGGTCAAAGATTCTGCAGCTTTGAAATTATTTCCTAAACTCTAAAAAAGCTAAGTCTGGTCCTCTGGACATTCAAAAAACAAAACAAAACAAAGCAAAAAAATGTAGAAACGTTTCGTCTTTCGTCCGAAAGACTTCCTCAGTCTGAGATGCTGTATTCAGCTCAGTCTTAT
>JARVGS010001283.1:9643038-9657855 GCA_031762315.1 Hypsolebias antenori | reverse complement strand
CCTCTCCAAGTTCTCTTCCACCTGTTCCCTGTTCTCACCACAGACCACAATGTCATCTGCAAACATCATAGTCCATGAGGATTCCTGCCTGACCTCATCTGTTAGTTGGTCCATCACCAGAGCAAACAAGAAGGGGCTCATATATGATCCTTGATGAATCCCACTTCCACCTTGAAGCTGTCGCTCCTACAGCACATTTCACCACTGTCTGCTTTCCTCGTACATGTCCTGTACTTGTCTAACATACTTCAGATTTCCTCATGCAATACCACACCTCCTCCCTCGACACCCTGTCATATGCTTTTTCTAAATCCACAAAGACACGATGAAGTTCTTTCAGACCCTCTCTGTACTTCTCCATCAGAATCCGCAACATAAAGATGGCATACAATGAGACTAACCTCTATAAATAAAGGTTGAATGAATGAATGAATATGTGGTGCTTTCTCTGCACAAAGCCATGCTGCTGCTCACAAATTGTCACCTCTCATCTAGGTCTAGTTTCCACAACTCTCTCCCAGATCGTCAATGTGTGGCTCATAAACTTGAAGTTGCTACAACACTACATCGCCCTTGTTCTCTCCATTCCTCTGGTATTTTCCCCATTCTCGAAAATGCCGTTGAATAATCCTGTCAAAAACCTCACTGCCATCTCTCCAAGACATGTCCATGCCTTCACTGGTATGTCATCAGGTCCAACTGCTTTCCCCTTCTTAAAACAAGACCAGCATCTCAGAGATTCCTCCCTCATTATGCCTGTTTGAAATCCAACCATAACAGGTGATAAAAGGGAGAACGCACACATGCAGGGAAAGTTCCCAGATTAACTAATTAGTGCCTGCAGCTGATGAAGAACCGACTCCCTAATGTGAGCTAGAAAGCCAAGAGTTTGAAGAAGCATTGCAGGGAGACGGATTTGCGTGACACAAATGTGAGTATTTGGACTTGTTTTGCGTGCACACAAAGCTCATGAATGATTCAGAGCATATAACGCTGTTTCTGTGGCATGAACACTTGAAACACAGAGAAACATACTGTATATTTGACAACACTCCTTGCAAAGCTGCTCAAACTGAAGACGCTTCACTAGTTAAATGTGTGCTTTTCTCTGGTACATAGACATACTGCAAACAGTGCATGAGAGGAAACAGCACTTCATGAAGAATGTATGCTTTTCAAAGAATAAATTTACCCCCCCCCCCCCCCCACCTCCAATACCAACAACTGCAGACCAGGTTGATTGATGGTTCAATTTCAGTCTATGAATCATTGGAGTTTGCAGAGTGGAATAGAAAGCAGAACCAAAATTTGGCAAATACAAACCGTGTTTGAGAGAGGAGAAATTTATCTAAAAACTTTTATACCCTGAAAGTTTTAAGGGTAACTCCAAAGCATTTGTCAGTTCTACAAAGACCAGTGGTTTGTGGATTTTGGAAAATGTGATAGTTCCTGGTTTCTAAAAACAAGCTTTCACTGAGTCTTTGTGACGTAGAGAGGCAGCTGCAGGAACCTTCAGACAGAGACAAGTGAAGTGGTCAGGATTTAAATATTTAGATGACAAACATGTTAGATATTTATCTAAACTGACACTGAGTTTCTGATCTGCTCAGAGACTTGATTATAATGAAATTATAACCCAGTTCTGACTGGGTTAAATGGGGCCAGCAACTCTAAAAAGAGTCTCCCAGGGATTCAATATCCATCAAGGAATAGAACTCATTTTGCCTGCTACATCACGAAGAAAGGCTTTTGAAGTACCGTCTCGTTTTTCCTTACACGTCAAACCATGTAAGATCCGATGAGATCACACTTAGTCACTCCCCTTCATACACATGACAGGTTGTGCTCCCCTTCTGCGAAGGAGGAGTCTAGGGCCTATAAATCTGCAATGTCCCGGGACACCGACCCCTTCTGGTTCCTGATTCTTGCGTCATAGACTGGAGAGGCCAGCGCTGTAAACTGTAAACTTTTCCTGCCTTGATTTTAATACAGTTGGTAAAACTGAATTTATGTTTTCTTGATTTATTAATTAGTGTGAGTTGCCACTTCTGAGGGAGGTTCAAGCCGGGGGGGAGCAACGTGGCCTGGAGGCAGGTCCTGGGTCCGAGTGGAGGCATAAGGCCCCAGTAAGCCTTTTGGCAGCAGGCAATAGTGATTTTGTTTGTGTCTGTTTGTATGTGTGCATATCTGTTACAGTAATAACTCATGAACCACTGGCCAAATTTTAATGAAACTTGCAAACTATACCATATTTTTCTAACTACAGTATAATGTGCACTTCAAATCCTTGAATTTTCTCAAAAATCGGCAGTGAGCCTTATAATCTGGTGTGCCTTATATATTAATTCTGTTTGTGCTTACTGACCTCGAACCAATTTTATGTGGTCATTGTGAATGAGCTGAATATAGTTTGACTTATCTGACTGGTTTGTTGACTTAATGCACGTTGTGTATGAAAACAGACCAGTTCTTTGATATTGCACCTTATAATCTGGTGCGCCTAATAGTCTGAAAAATACGGTAATTAAGTCATCAGGTGCACCTACTGATTAACCTTTGGAGTCAACTCAATTCAAAATGGCGACTTAGCCCAACAACTCAGTTTTAATGCTCACCATCTTCATGCACAGATCATCAAAGACCCGAATTATCAGACCTGTTGATCTTTGGATTTTAGTGACACTAAAGAACATATTTATTCTCACCATAGATGTAAACAAAAGCCCCGTGTTCTTTGATTCCATCCCTGGTCCTCAGTCTGGCTCTGTACACACCTTCATGCTCCTTGTGTGCAGCCATTAAAGTGATGGTGGACTTGTTGTCAGATGTTCTGATGTCCACATTGCTGGACTGATGCAGCTGTGTCCCTGGACAATGACAGCAAATAAACAGACGGAGCTACAGCGTGTTTTTGAAAACTCAGAAATGGGTTTTCAGCATACTAATTACCATCTCTGAACCAGCTGACGTCTTGCTGGAAGGGAAGCAGAACTGATGTGAAGGTGCACAGCAGGGTGACGCTGTTGCCCTCCTTTACCCAGGTCGGGGGGAAGGAGATGCTAAACTTGGCTTCCTCTTGCAGCTGCGAGGCTGAAAGAAGCAGGAAGATGATCAGGTTACGTGTGCTGTTGTCATGAGAGCAGTTTGGAATTTAACAAACACAAAAATTGAAGTTGAATGAAAAATCATTTAGGTAGGGAGGTAAGAGATGAGACATTTAAGGACGCTAAACATTTACTGAAAGCTAAATGTAGCAAAATGCTAAGTAAAAGTAGAAAAACGCTTGCTCAAAACATAAAGTAGCAAAAAGGCAACAAAAGGAGCAAAGCATTGGCTAAAAGTAACACAAGGAAGAGTAAAAGTAGTAAAAGCCAATTCAGTTTGGTTCAATTTATTTATATAACGTCAAGTCACAACAGAAGTCGTCTCAGGGCACTGAACAGAAAGCTGAAAGCTAAATGTATTGAAAGGGTAGCTAAAAGTGACAAAATGCTATAGGTAGCAAAATACCATCTTAAAGCTAAACAAAGCAGAATAGTAGCTAAAAACAGCAACATGTGAGCTAGAAGGCTAAAGGTAGTAAGCCACTAGCCATAAGGTTAAAAAAAAAATAAATAAAATAAAAAATAAAAAAATAATGTAGCTCAAACTAGCAAAATGCTAAGAATATTAGCAAAAGGCAAAAGCCTTTTTTTTTGGCTGCTCCCTTCTTTAGGGGTCACCACAGTGAACTAAGTTGTACGAACACTTGGCAATTATTTTTACGCCAGATGTCCTTCCTGATACAACCAATGACCACCGAGCTACCACAGCTCTCTGTGTGGAGCAGAGAGCTGCTATCTATGGGTGCCCGGGGGAGCAGATGGTGGGGGGTTAAGGGCCTTGCTCAAGGGTCCAGAGTAGGGTAAATGAGGGTGGAGACAAGCATGGGTTCTTCACCAATCCACCCACATTTTGATGTTGTCTGTACCGGGAGTTGAACCAGCGATTTTCCAATCACAGACCAACCTTCTCTAACCTCTGTGCCACCACTCCCTAGCTAAAAGCTAAAATTAGCTAAAAGGCCTAAATGAACATAAAGAAAATTTGGAAAATTTAAAAAAGGACAGTGTTTTATAGATTTAATATGATCTCATTGTATTATAAAAAGGACATTTAAGAGTTTTTTTTAAGAGGTTGAAAGGTGTAAAATAAAACTAGAAAGCTCTACCACCTTCATCAGAGTGACAGCCATGACAGCGCAAGACTCATGCACATGAACACCTACTCAAATGACAAGAAGCATCCTGTGAGGAAACAGCCACGAACAGAAGAAAAGTTAAAGATCTGACACTTTTTTTGAAAGTGGACCATACTGATCAGCCGTTCCTTCAGCTATTATTCATTCTCTGACTTGTCAAAGCACTGATGCAATAAAACCTGGAAGTGGGGGCTATGTGAGTTATAAGCTCTTGTCAAAGCTTGTTGTCAGAGGTGAATCCGGCAGAAAGAGACAGCGACATGTTTCCTATAATGATCCTGTTCTGCTTAGCGGTCCAGGTTAAGAGTGTGCAGCCTTTTTGAAGCTCACTTCTTGGAGCTTTGCCTAGCAGCATTCACACCCTGTGCTTCCGTCAGAGCAAGGATGATGAAGATAAATTTGCCACAGTTGTGCTTTTGTTTGTTGACTGATTTGTTTTGGGTGGGGGAAAATCTTCCTCTCATGAGATAATCAAGTGTCAGTTACATAGAAACGACTGCATGCATTTCTTCAGCACATTTTCACAGCAAGCATTCCCTGATGCTATTACAAGCTGATAACGCTTCATTCATGATGACTGCCACTTAATTTCTTCGTTTGGGGAAAGTATAGATGGTGCTTCTGAGGAAATAATGATGCATTCACCAAACTATGATGTGATCCATGTGTCTTTTGCCAATGAGTTGTAAATGGTTTAACTTCATTTGTGCAAGTTTGTCTCCACGTCAGGATTTGTCTTAATAAATTAACGTTATCTTAAAGAATACTGTCCTTCAAAAACAAATTTACAACCTGTGCATAATTCATGACATAATGAGAAAAAAAGAAAGCTTATGTCAAAACTGAACCAAATTATGATTTATATAGTTTTAGATGAGCTACACGTCCAAGCTAAATCGTGACGAATCACTGCAGAATAATAGCAACAAAGTTATTGTATATACAGAAGAACAATGAGCGACATCATACTTTGTATGCCAAGCTTTGATAGCTAAGCAAAACTAAACAAGATACTACTTTTCTCTACATTCTGATGTCTGCAAAGGTAATTTCTGTCAACTTGATTTGAAAGGATGTTTCATAAAATGGAAATTAATTGCAATAATAACCCTAACCTTAATGCATCTTTCAGGCACTTAAAAACCAAGCCAACAACTATGTCTGTTAGCTAAATATCTCATGAACCAAGGGACAGATGTTAGTGAAACATTTGGAAATCAGTCAATGGAAGTACACATACAGCTGATTAACTTTTGGAGTCAATTTAACTCAATATGGCTGCCACAGCCAACTAACAGAAGACACAAACACGTGTCGAACTAAGACTTTTTTTTTTTTTTTTTACCAATATTCAGCTAAACTTTAATGTGAAAGTAGCCGAAACCAGTTCATGCATGCACTCCAATCTCTACACATTTCATCCCTGCTTAAAACGTTTGCATTAAAAATGTGAATAACTCAGTCACTTCTACAGCTATTGAGCTAAAGTTTGTTGTGGTAGTAGCTGAGAGTCCTTACCATACATATTCTGAGTGACATCTCACAGTATTGCATGAGCTG
This sequence comes from Hypsolebias antenori, assembly GCA_031762315.1. NCBI lineage: Eukaryota > Metazoa > Chordata > Actinopteri > Cyprinodontiformes > Rivulidae > Hypsolebias > Hypsolebias antenori. Next base: position 9,652,055 of record JARVGS010001283.1, on the reverse strand, counting down.
GTGCAAGGTTTGACTAAACATTTATTTCTCAACTTGAGAAGATCTTAGCCTAAAATTCAGGCTTTAAATGTAACAGGTGATGTGCATCCCCTCAATGAATGTTAGACCTTTATTTTTTTTTTAATGATTTTGATGAAAAAAAAATCCAGTTGGAAGCAACTTACAACGTATGCAAAGTATAAACATTGATCTGTCTTGAGATCTTTTTCTTTTGGTGTCATCATCCACCCAACGTCAAGAAATTCCTCTCACACAAACAACGGACATTTTTCTTCTTCTTGGATGAAAACCACACTATCGTTTGGCTTCATAGACAAATATCCTGACACAGAACATACTCTACATGCAAATTTAGTCTAAAAAGGTACTGATCCCCACACATGGTTGAGGCTTTATAGGCCAGACGGTGTCACACAGCCACAGCTTGGAGCAAAATGTGATAAATCTCCTGCCATCCCTGAAATGAAATATACATGACTGTCATTTCTGCTCAAATGGAAGCAAATCATTTTATCCCCACGGCAACCACCTCACATCTAATTAACATGGTTACCTCCACACACACCCTCAGAGCAACATAAATCCCAAGATAAACAAACACCACCAATGCACCACTCCCTTCCAATCCACCCGTATCTTTCTTGAGAAGGCAGGCTTTGCCCAGCAGTGCTGGGTGTTGTGCCTCAGTCTTCAAAGCTGTGGAAGAGGGTGGGGGGTGGTGGGGACTTCAAAGAGCAGCAGAGAAAATGAGAGGCGACACTTGTTATTAGTCCCTGGTTTGAAACTTACCGGCGGTCTGCAACCGCTCTGAACCAGCTGTGGCTCCTCGATATGCTGAATGGTAGAGTGGCAGATTCATCAAACGCATGCAGAGTCAGAGATGGAGACAGAAGCAGAGAACGGTAAAGAAACTGGGAAAGTGGCAGAGAGACAGCAGACCAGTCAAACTTGGCTACGAAACAAACAAAAGGCCACGTCTAATGTTCTAAAAATGTGAAGAAAACCTACTTACAAAATAAAAGGTACACTTAAGTGATTCACATGTCCAGATGAGGTAAACTGTTTGGGGCACTAAACTGCCCTGCAGGACTGTCAGGACTTTGGGACATGGTGGTGGTGGTGGCAGAACCTGCTGCTCTTTGGACAGAAACAGTCTCCAGAAGCATCTAACACCAGACTCTAGACTTGTCACCAGTCACTTTTTGGAAATATAGTCACAAGAGGGTTCTAAAAACTTGCTACATATGTGTGGGTGGTTGTGGTTGAGTGGTTAGAGCAGTCGTCTTCCACTGCAAGAGTTGGAAAAACAGAGTGCTTTACGAATGGGTAAATGAGGGCACAGATTGTAGTGTAAAGTACTTTGAGTATCTTGACAAGATAGAAATATGTTATATAAGTGCAGTTCATTTATGGGGTGCCGTTTGTAAAGTTACACAGTCAAAAATTAACAGCAGTATTTTCGTTTACTTAGTCTTTAATAAGAAAAAAAGTTTTTTTTTTTCAAAGTCATATTTTTACTGTTATTCATACATTTATAAATGTCATAGTTCCAAACTAAATATTTAATTTACAAGATAAATATTTAATTTACTAACTATTGAACTAAATATTTAGGTGTACATTAAATATTTAATTTCCAAATTAAATATTTAATTTCTTTGCTAAACATTCAATTTCTAAGTGAAACATTTAATTTCTAGACTAAATATTTAATTTGTTAACTAAAAATAATAGTTCGCAAATTTAATATTTATTTTGAAAATTAAATGTTTAAGTTAAAAATTAAATATTTAGCTTGGAAAATAAATATTTAATTTACATCTAAATATTTAGTTAGCGAACTAACTATTTAGATGTACATTAAATATTTAATTTCCAAACTAAATATTTAATTTCTTAGCTAAACATTTAATTTCTAAGCTAAACATTTACTTCCTAAACAAAATATTGAATTTGCTACCTAAATGTCCAGTTAGCAATTAAAATAGTTATTATGGAATTAAATGTTTAGCTTTGAAATTAAATATTTAGCTTAGAAATTAAATATTTTATTTACACAAATATTTAGTTTTAACTAAATATTTAACTGGCAAGTTTTTAGTTTATAAACTAAATATTTAACTTGTAAATGTAATATTTAGTTTGAAACTTTGACATTTGTAAACTTATGAATGACATGATGAAAATATGATTTAAAAAAAAAAAATCTTATCAAAAGCTAAATAAAACAAAATATTGCTGTTAGTTTTTGACTGTGTAATTTTACAAAAGGCAGCGCATATCCATTGACCATTTAAATATAGCAAACACATTGCTAATTTAAATTCAGCAGAAGCTAAGTCCACTCCGCTAAACAAAAAAATTTGTTCTGCTAACTGTGCTCACCACTGCTGGGACCAATTTCCAACACATAAATGAATTCATAATTTTAAAATGGCCACCACACGGTAGGCCCTTGTCAAAGTTTCTCCAAGATCTTTTCTAGTTTAACTTGTCGTTGTGACTCAAAAGGAACCACAACAAACCCCTGAGCTCATTAGGACAAAAAAATAAATAAAAAATAAAAAAGTAAGGAGGAAATGTCAAAGCTAATGTGGCTAAAGCTAATCAGGTAGAGTCCGAACAATGCTCCAAACTTGTCCATCTGGGTCCAAAAATTCTGACTCGGGTGTAACATTTCTGTGAATTTAGAGTCTTCATTTCATGGTGTTGAACTTTGATGTTTCACAGTGAGCTGCTGGAGTGTGAATCAGTTTCTGACAGAGGAGGGTTAATTATGTTACAGCTAATATTTTCACTGCTGCTGATCTTGCTCTTTGATTTATGACAGCAGAGTTGGAGTCTGTCATCTTGTTGATGTGTTGATCTGGTTTTTATTCATGTAATTAAGTTGTTTAATCATAGTTTTGTACTTTTTTGCACTAATAATTCTCTGCTTGGTTAGCTCTTTGCAGCTTTGACTAAAATACTTATAATCACTATGGGAAGGGCTTGTTTCCTGTATGTAATTCCAGTTCATGTAACAGGGTTGTATTTCTATTGAAAGGAGAAAATAAATAAATTGATCAGTTGTGGTTTTAGCCTGTTAACAACTTCATTAATCTAACATCCAGCTGCAGTTTTTCTTTGAATCCACAAAAAAATGAACCACTTGTAACATGTTTGAGGCACTTTGCCTCAAAGGAACAGGAAATGCAGTTTTGAAAACATAATCTTATGCTACAAGTCACCAAAAAGAAGCATTCTGCAAAAAAAGTCAAGTTATTCTGACATCACTGGGAATTATATGTGTAGATTATGATCCATCTTTTGATATAATTAAAAGTTGTCCATAAAAATCTGACAATGATGGCACACAAATTGTGTTATTTGAATGAAGGATACCTAATTGTTTTCAGACTCACATATGATTATATAGAAAAATGTTTGTCTGTAAGAAAAACGTGAAAACAAGTTTAAAAAAGGCCAATAAATCTAAAGTTATTAATAATTTAATAATGCATTGAACTAGTTTTTCGTATGTAGCATTTATATAAAAACAAATGAGTTCATTTTTATTTCAATCTCTAGTCAGATTTTATGGCTCCGGATGAATTTTTACTTAACAGAAAAATAAATAAAAATAAACTATTCTTTAGATCGTAAAGGTTGTAGACTTAGTTAGGTGTTTTAGTCGTCGTCGTTTTTATTGTTTCACCTAGTTTTATGTGAGTAACTATTCTGCTGTTTAAAATAAATGTCAATCTGAAAGATATATGAATACAAACAGATTTATGCACAACTTATTCAGTTTCTATAGCTCCCTATCCTTTTCTTTTTAAATCACATGAGAACTGAGAGCTTGATCAGGTGTCATCTGTCTGTTTACAGTGTCATCATAATCTATATATGCATCACTTCCATTGTTGTCCTGGGATGATTTTCAATATAAAGTACCAGACATAGAGCTACTTCTTGAAGTTGAAAGAGTTTAGATATTCATAGACAGTTTACAGCCACTAGGAGGCAGTGTCATCAATGGTAGCACCTGAAGACCTGCAGTTATTTCAGTGGACTGTCATTGATCTTAAGTTTTCATTCATTTCTTTATGTATTTATTAATAAAAAGAGTATTATATTTGTATATTAGTCATATGATGTATTATATTGCGGTCTACTTGATTTTTTTTCTTAATATTGCAAAACCATCGTGTCAGTGTCTCAGTAAGGAGCCCTGGTCTTTCTAAGAACTGATCTTTGTTTTCATGGGTCTTTGAAAGATGAAACCACTCACAGTTTACCACTAATGTTCCAAAGGTCGTAGCTTCACCCAGGGGACTCTTGGCGACCACTTTATACTCGCCAGCATCATCAGGACAGCACCTTAATGGCAGATAAATAATGCCCGTTATTGTTGTAATTAATGTTATTTTGTGAAGCTACAAAGAAGCCAAAAGGGGGGGGAAAGGCCATTGGTAAATTGTAAGACAGGATTTTAAAAACAGGCTTCATCTCACATTCTGAATCACTTTTAACCATTTTTCTGTAGAAAGATCCTCAGCCTTAATTTGGCCCTTTAACCCAGTGATTTATGTTCCAATCTCAAGAGAGTTGAGGGCGTAATTTTGTTAAAGGCAGTAACTCCAAGGTCAGCAGGAGTTTCTGCTCAGAGTTTTCTGAACAAAAACTTCCAGCTTTTATTAGGTCTATACGCTGATGCCTTACCTTCTGATCTCCAATGAGCTGAGACCAAAACTTTGTTGAAGGCTGTAGTTCCACGGTTGAGAAGACATTATCAGTGGTTCACCATCCTTATACCTGAGAAACAAAAAAAGTAAATATGTTTTTTTCAAGAAATTACCTGGTATATCTATATATTTATTAGAAAACACATGAACAAGAACGCTGCGTCCTTCTTTTGACTGAACGCTTCTTTCTAAATCGAGGAATGGTTTGTATCTCAAAGCCAGAAGGGGTTTTTGATCTTCTATTCTGTCTTGTGCTGAGTGTTGTTGAGCGTAGACCTTTGCAGCTCATTGGACTTGATGGGTCCCAGATGGGTTGGTCAAACTTTTTAAGCCACAGGTTATCAGTGCACATGAATACTGAGCATACCCAACCCTTTCATCAGCTAGTCTCAACAGCAGCTCGAGTGTCAGGGTCAAGAGTTTGGCACACTGCCTGAATGTGCACAGGTAATTCATGTTAATATAGACCATAACATTCAGCTCAAAGAACACAGAGCTCTGAAGCTTACTGTCGTGACATTTTATGGGAACATGCCATGGACTTTAATGTAGTTATTTTCTTGTACTCTCCCCAACAAACACTTTAATTTAAAACTAATATAAAAACAGTCTTTGAAGGACTCGTTAGTTAATTGAGATATATGGGTAAAATTTAATGTTTTTTTTTCTTCTCATTGCACAACAAACCATGTTAAATTCATGAAAGTCCTATCCGTGGACTGCATTAAGGACAGATGTTCGTACCATGTTAGTGTGGGCGGTGGGCAGCCATGCACCGTGCACGAGAGTTTCACCGTCATCCCCTCCCAGACTGTGTGAGCCCTCAAAGGGATTGCAAAGTCTGGAGCTCTCTGGTTCAGTTTCTCCAAGAACTGGATGTGGGCAGACTTCTTCTCTTCTGCCTACAGCACAGATCAATAAAATCCATTTTTTTAGGTAAAACATGACAATAAACCAGCTGCTCATTAGGTTACTAGAACAATAAACAGCAACACAAGAGAAAACAATAAATTCGAAAACAGTTCTGATGTTCACCAAACTGTTCATTAGAGAGAGGACTTAGTAAAGTGGAAGCTACTGATCACAAACTGTTTAAGAATAAATAAATCTACATATACTGTATGTATACTGTATATATATAATGATATCCAAAATACTGCTGCCAGAGTGTTGATGAGAGTTGACAGGAAAGATCATATCTCTCCAGTTTTAGATTCTCTGCAGGTTTACTTGTGGTTCCTAGAGTTTCTAAAGTAGAATGGGAGGAAGATCTTTCAGTTCTCAGGCTCCGCTCTTGTGGAACCAACTTCCAGTTTATGTCCATGAGGCTGACACAGTGTCCAGTTTTAAGACTGGACTTAAGACTTTCCTTTTTGATAAATCCTATACAGTATTTATGTTAGGTTTGGGTTTCCTGAGCTATCCCTTATTTATGCTGCTGGGCTTACACTACAAATTGACTGTATTTCCTTTTTCTACTGTTGTCTTTACTTGCTCTAGTCTGCCTGTTTTCTATTTGTAATTTCTGCCCTTAACGTGTTGTTTGTCTTTCCTCCAATAGAAAATATATCTGGACCTACCATTCTGTATTTGTTTCTACTTCCTGTCCTCTCAAACCCCAGCTGCTCAAAGCAGATGGCTGCTTGTCCTGAGCCTGGTTCTACTGGAGGTTTCTTCCTGTTAAAAGGGAGATTTTCCTTTCCACTGTTATCATTGTGCTTGCTCAGGACAGGAGACTGTGAAGAAATGAAGATTTAACACAATCTGCTGGTTTCCTTAGATAAAGAATGTTACTATTTGTCTTTTTATATCTGTTAATGTTTTTGTACAGTGCCCTGAGACAACTTCTGTTGGGACTTAACTGTACTGAATTGAGATCATCTTTGTAATTCATTTACTATACTTGACCGATTCTGAGAGAAACAACAACAACAACGACAACAACAGAATAACAATTAAAAAAAACTTTGTAAATAAACCTTTCTTCGAAGTGCCATTTTGTCAACGCGAGCACGCAGCACATGTTGGTTCCGGATCACGTCTAGCTCAACCTTCTCAGCCTCGTTTCCAAATCGTGTCCACTCCTCCCTCTGATACTCCACATCGGTAGCCGCTGTTTCCTGCAGGATTTCCCTAATAGAAACAGTTCCGATAATTAAAAGCTTTATTTTTATGTATTTAACTCCTTTTTCTAAATAAAACCAGTCAGTACAAATACTACCAGTAATTCAAAACAGTCATAATTTGCTCTAATAAGTCATATGTGTCAAACTCAAGGCCCGGGGGCCTAATGTGGCCCTTGCTGACATCTTACCTGGCCCTCAAGATGACATGTGAAATGTGAAATACTTCTATTTCTTTAATTTTTTCCAGTAATCTTTGATTATGATGTCAAAAGCACAACAGAGAACATCAAATGAGACCAAGCAAACACTTGTTGAGGAACCTGTGACCAAGAAAAGATGTCGAGTGTCTGATTTGAGTTAATGTACGTTCTGAAATCGGCCCTTAGTTTGAAAAAGGTTTTAATTTTGGTCTCATTCTGTAAGTGAGTTTGACACCCCTGTAATAAGTGAACCAAGCAAAGAAACACATTTGAAGGGTTGATTTAACATTCCTACTTTAAACAGACGTGCTTAGAATCTGTCGGAACATGTTTAACCTTCGACAGAAGAAGTAATAAGAATAGAAACTGCAACGAAGGCAGATGTTTGAGCCATGTGTGGAGCAACATGTGGCAGCCATGCTCACTCTCTTGTGAGGCCTGAGAAGTTGAGTGTAAATCCAACTTGACTGTCACCACTGATTCTCATGAATGTGAAGTGATACGCTGCAGTCACTCAAAAACCACTCAGGTGTTGCGGTTCGAGTGCAGCATCACTGGCTGTGTGAGATCATCTTTCATACTTTTCCTCAAGCTGCTCTCATGGAGATTTTGAGGAATTCAAGTATTTTTCTTGCAGTCAGAAGAAGCATTCTTGTTTTTCCTTTGGAGAGCAGTGCCATACAGTAATCTACAAATAAAAGCTGTGGCTGGTTTGTAGTTCATTTAAAAAAAAAAAACAGTAATCATTATTAAAATTGACAAAATGAAATGCTGGTGAAGATTCTCAGTCATCCAGGACATGATAAGTTCAAAAAAACGTTCAATACATAAACAACTGGACTTTATTTGTAACAGAAGACATTTCGCTCTTCATCCGAGGAGCTTTCTCAATTCAAAGAGCAGAGAGTGTGGAGTTCAGGTATCAAAATTAAACCATTTTAATTATGGCAAATGAAAAATGAACCCAAATTTCTGAACTGAAATGAAGTTATTGTCTACATTGTTTTTGTTTTTTGCACCCTCTTTGCTTATTTTTAAAGAAAAATTAAGGGACTAAAAATCTAAGTTTTCAAACATATTGTGTCATGTTTTTTTTTTTTTTATTTTATTATTATTATTTTTTGTACAAGATCAGCAAAGCAATGAAATGCTCAACCGATTCAACTCACAAAAAACAAACCAAAAAAAAAAAAAAAAAAAACTAAAGCAGGCAGTAGAAGTACAAAATAAAAATAAAGAACCAAAAAGTGAAAATGAAATCTAATATTTACAACGTCCAAAAGAAATATAGTAAAAAGAAAAAAAGTATGCATCCTTTATGATTGCCTGTTATTGTCTTTGTTAAAATCAGGTCTCTCTTGTAAATGAGTCCCTGAGGCTCAGTGGGATTAACCTGTATAAATAAAGTTTGAATGAATGGTAGAATATAAAAGTGCAAGCAGGATGAATTAGTACAAATAAGTACTTCACATGTAACATTGAGATTAAATTAATTTTGATTGATTTTGATTTTTAATTAGCTAAAATTAGAAACATCTTACTAAAAATGATGCAGAAAAACTGGTTCATGCATTTGTCACGTCTAGACTGGACCATTGCAATGGTTTGTTATCTGGATGTCCAAATACTGTATGTCTTTAAAAAGTCTTCAGTTGATCCAAAACGCTGCTGCCAGAGTCTTACTGGAGTTAGTGGGAGAGATCATATCACTCCATTAGCTTCTCACCATTCTGTCAAATCCATAATTCAATTCAAAACCTTATTTCTAACCCACAAAGTTCTCAACGACCTTGCTGCATCTTATGGTACAGAGCATTTTGTTCCATATTTTCCTAACAGAGCACTTTGCTCTCAGACTGCAGGCTTACTTGCGGTTCCTAGGGTTTCCAAAAAGCAGAATGGGAGGAAGATCTTTCAGTTCTCAGGCTCCTCTCTTGTGGAACCAACTTCCAGTTTCTGTCCAT
>JARVGS010001283.1:9611057-9621242 GCA_031762315.1 Hypsolebias antenori | reverse complement strand
TTCTTCCTCTGATTTTATCCTCAAATGGTGTCCCTATTGAGTTTGTTGATTCCTATAAATATTTGGGTATCCTGGTCTATTCACATCTCTCTTTTAAGCTCCATGTAAAACACCTAGCAAAGAAACAAAGTTAAACTAGGTTTTATTTATTTATTTATTTTTCAGAAATAGATCCTGTATACGGTAACTCAGAAATGCCTTGTAACTGTGACTCTCCTTCCCTCTACTGATTACAGTGACATTATTTACATGAATGCTCCTACACCGTGCAGATGTTGGATGCTGTCGTATGACGGTGCACTAAGATTCATAACTGGGTGTAACTACCATCATTGCACCTTGTATTCATTGGTTAACTGGACATCATTAGCTTCAATGATACATTTTCATCTTTAAATCCCTTCTTGGTTTGCTGTTTTCGTACATCTCCTCCTACATGTCTCTGCGTGAGTGCAGCTACAGCATGCGCTCTCAGGGCATTGTATGCAGTGTTCCCTCAGTAAGGACTGGACTTGGCAAAAGGGCCTTCTTCTACTCTGCTCCTCTTTCTGGAATATCTTGCAAAAAGATCTGAAGCTGGCGCCCTTGACCTCTCTAAATGGCTGCAAGAATCTGTTGGACTCCTGGCAAGAACCAATGCAGACATGTTCCTGTTTTTAAAATGTCAGTATACCCACTTAAAAGTGCCCAGTGATATGAGCCCATGTCACGTATCATTGGCACTCATACATGAAATGGGCTCGTGTCATTGTCAGCACATTTGGAACATTTTATAGACACAATGAGCTGGTTCAACATGTTTTTTTTTTTGTGTATAATTAATACTTCTGTACTTAATGCTTGAACATGTTTTACTTTGATATAGTTGTATAAATTATGTAACATGGTTTTAATACAAAACTAACTGTTGTACAAAGTTTGTTGTATATTTATTCAAATAAAAGCATCAGAGAAATTTTTGAAATGTTCAATATGCTTAAAAATTAAAATAAATTAACAATTACATTGTACTAACTGGCGTACTTTGGTTTCTAAGTACAGTGTACCCACTGTAAAAATGTAGACTACACCACTGGTTAGAACTGTTGCCTCACAGGAGGAAGGTCCAGTGTTTGATCCCCAGTTTGAACCTGCGGTCTTTCTATGTGGAGTTTGAATGTTCTCCTCGGGTTTCTGTGGATTTTCTCCAGTCCAGCACAGGGACACATAAAGACAACCGAGACAACCATTCAATCTCAATCTCACCTAGGGACAATTCAGACTTAGAGGTACCAATCAACCTAATATGCATGTTTTCAGTCTGTGGGAGGAAACCGGAGTTCCTGGAGAAAACCCACGCATGCACGGAGAGAACATGCACACTCCACCCAGAAAGGGCCCCGGCCAGGCTTTAATCTGGTGACCTTCTAGATGAGAGGCATCAGCTCTAACAACTGTGCCACTGTGCCGCCCTAAGTAAACAAATAAATAAATGCATACATAAATAAGTAAGGAGGATTTCTCCTTTGAAGATCACGTGTTTGAAATTCAACAGGAGCTTTTACATGTGGAGCTAGCATGTTCTCCTGGTGCATGTGCACATTTTCACAAGGTACTTCAAATTATTGACACGGTAAAAAAAAAAAAAAGTCTAGTAGGTTAGTTACCTGGAGATACTACCGGTATTAGGAGTAAGTGTGTCAATGCACAGCCCTGTGATGGACTGTTGTCTAAGGTGTACATCTCATTTTTTTAGATGACTGCTGGAATATGTATCGTCTCCACACCCTGAACAGAATAAAGGAAATCAGAAAATGTGTAAATGACAAAAACCTACTGTGTAAAATTATCTCTTTAAAATTATGACATTCAAAGGTGTAAGCTGTACCTGATACTTTCTTCCTTGTTAACTGTGTCTGGGTAAGGCTTTTATTTCATTAGGTCTCACCTGAATAACCAAACCACAATAGATACTAAACCTGAGATTCTTGCAAGGCGTCATCATCTCTTAATATCCCATAGATGCAGCCATGACCAATAACTGGAACCTGACCTGGTAAATATAAAACAACAAAGAAAACAAGAGTTTGTTTTGCTAATAAATATAGGAACTTCATCCTCCACAGTCATAAATGCACTTTTATAACAATCTCCTATATCTATAGTTAAGATCAAATTCATAAAGCAAATACCTCATTTTCGCACATGCACAGTAAGCTGGATGCAATAAGCAAACAGCCATCAAGCTCAAGCTCAAGCTCAAGTAAACTTTATTGTCTTTACCATCACATGTGGTACATGAGGTGGAACAAAATTATGTGCACAGGGTCCCAGTTACACCCAAAAATAGCAAAATATAAAGTATAAAAAGAAACAATAAATAAGGACCTAAGATATACACTAACCACTAATAATGTAAACAATATGGTGTAAGAACAGCAGCCCAGAAATGATAATCAAATCATTTAGACACTAAAAAAAGAGGATCAAACCTTATCAGCCCATTTAGATTGATTGGGTTATGCTAAAAAGCTTAACCCGGAAGCAAGACAGCATTATGTGGTGAAACTATTTTATAATTTAGCCAGGACTTGTTACCTGATATGTAGCTGGAACAATGACCCAACTCTCTGTACAAATAATGATTATGTTGATATTTGGGAGGCTTGGGACCTGTCCAGAGTGTCCCTCACCTCTCGCACAGTGACTGCTGGATATGGGCACCAGTGACCCATGCGACTCAAAAAGGAAAAAGTGGATAAAGATAATGGATGGATATTTGGGAGGAGTTGAGCAACCCTTCGTGTTTGTTCACCAGAGAGTCGCTGAAAGTCTTCAAGTCTCTAGAAATACATTACAGCAAGTATAAAACATAACCATTATTTTAGGCGTCTCTCTCTCTGCCTGCCTGAAAGGAGGTTTTGAATCAAGCGATCAGAGGATTGTGACGACACCGTGATCTTCCCTGTACTAATTGTGATTAGCAGAGCAAAACAGATTGTCATTTGCTCTAGATCAGATTTGTGTAGTATCTCTAAGTGGGTACCACAGATGTTCTCTTAATTGGCTTTCATTCATTCCTTGACTGAAACAGGCCCTACTTGGTAAAACTCTTGTGAAATGAACTTTAGACTCAGAGTTCGCCTCACCTCTTTTATAGAGTAGACAACATGAAGACTATTTTTATGTTACATAATCGTTTATTATCAATGTCATGTGACCATTTATCAGAAGTCAGAATTCAAAGTACTTCAACATCCATAAAAATCAATACACACACACAAAGCGGTATTTACATTTTTTGTTCCACACTTTTGTTTTGAAAAAGTTTTTTTAATATACAGTATAGTACATTAAATGTTCCAACATGCAAAATAAATCAATATAAAAAAATGAGCAAGGATGAGACTTATTTTACATTCACTTGCCAGATAAATATGTACATTTACGTTGAATCATATGTAAAGTTCACATGTAACAATCAGCGCTTTCAGCACACCTGGCATTACTTCACAGGCGTAATGCACTCAAGCTTCTAAACACAGTAGTGTGACTTATGTTGTGCCATGACCTCACATTTGAATAAATTCACAACAGTTTTATTTCCGTTCTCTGAAAGAACCGAAAAAAAATGACAACAAAGTTTAACTTTGAAATTTGGGAGAAATTTGTTTATATACTGTACATGTAGTAAATTTACAAAATACTTACATCACTAATAACACTGACATATGATGATGAACATATGGGATTAGTTTCTGCTTGCATATCAAATTATCTGAGCCTTTCTAATAGTTCAAAATACACATTATTGTTATTATTATTAGTAGTAGTAGTAGTATCATTATTGTTGTTGTTGTTCCAATGCAGTTATTGTCAACCTTTGCATTGTGGGTAAAACATGCAATAACTTAAAATAATTTGCAGTTGCAATCACATTTATTGCATTGCTGTTGTTCATGGTTTTGTTTGGTTAAAGTGTAATTTAGATGATGTTTGAATGGTTCTACTTTGTTGTTTGCAAATCCCTTTACAATACAAATGTGAAAAAAAGTTTGGTTTCATTGAAATGCTTTTTTTTTGTTGATCTGTGATATTAATTACATTTGATGTCATGTGCGCTGCAATATGGCAGCACGGGCGGGATCTCCGCCTCGACTCGCTCTTTTTATGTTCCTGTTTTAACTTTTTTGTGCTAACACTGTACACCCACGCTACGGGTATGACCATGACACACTGAGTTTTGCATGTCACTGTCTTGCCATCTTGCCATCGTCCCATCGTGCCATTGTAGTTCAGTTCCTGGTCCCCTTCCTTCCAGCCTCAGGCTCAGGTTCTGGCCCGTCATGGCGGCCATCTCCATGATCCTCTGTCTGTCTGTACAGACTGAACTCTATGGAACAGTTTGGTTCTGCAGGGAAACCTTGGATGTTTTGTGACTGCCGGGCCCAGTTCTGGAGGGCAGTCATCGTCCATATGTTCCCGCGGTCGTTATCATCATGCTGCTAACAGAACCACGCTGTTAACAGAACCACTGTGCTAACAGTGCCATGCTGCTAGCAAGACCACGCCGCTAACAGAACCACACTGCTAACAGTGCCATGCTGCTAACGGGACTGCACTGTTAACAAGACCATGCCGCGAACAGAACCACACTGCTACCATGCTGCTGACATGACCACGCTGCTAACAGAACCGCTCTGCTAACAGTGCCATGCTGCTAGCAAGACCACGCCGCTAACAGAACCACACTGCTAACAGTGCCATGCTGCTAATGGAACTGCACTGTTAACAAGACCATGCTGCTAACAGAACCACACTGCTACCATGCTGCTAACATGACCACGCTGCTAACAGAACCACTCTGCTAACAGTGCCATGCTGCTAACAGAACCACTCTGCTAACAGTGCCATGCTGCTAACAAGACCACGCTGCTAACAGAACCACTCTGCTAACAGTGCCATGCTGCTTACAGAACCACACTGCTAACAGTGCCATGCTGCTAACAAGACCACACCGCTAACCACACTGCTAACAGTGCCATGCTGCGAACAAGACCACGCCGCTAACAGATCCACACTGCTAACAGTGCCATGCTGCTAACAAGACCACGCCGCTAACAGAACCACACTGCTAACAGTGCCATGCTGCTAGCAGAACCACACTGATAACAGTGCCATGCTGCTAACAGAACCACACTGATAACAGTGCCATGCCGCTAACAGAACCACACTGCTAACAGTGCCATGCTGCTAACAGAACCACTCTGCTAACAGTGCCATGCTGCTAACAGAAACACACTGCTAACAGTGTTATGCTGCTAACGGGACCGCGCTGCTAAAAATACCACGCTGCTAACAGAATCATTCTGATAACAGTGCCATGCTGCTAACAGGACCGCACTGCTAACAATACCACGATGCTAACAGAATCATTCTGCTAACAGTGCCATGCTGCTATTGGGACCACACTGCTAACTAGACCACGCCACTAACAGAACCAGACTGCTACCATGTTGCTAATGAGACCTTGTTGCTAAGAGAACCTCACTGCCAACAGAACCACTCTGTTAATAGGTCTGTGCTGCAGTAGATTCAGTTCTTTTTTACTTTTGGTGCCTATAGGTTTTATATTTTTGTCGCATGCTTGGCATTTCTTGTTGTTGTGTTGGCAAGTCGAGACGGTTCTTCTCGTCCTGAACATGATTTCATTGCCTTGTTGACCTTGTGTTGATCTGCAAATGACAATAAACCTAAACCTAAATAGGTAAACCCGTTTATAGCTAATTTGCATTTCTAACATACCAGATTTATGCTTGTTAAAAATACAGATATGAACTTTTTGGATAAGAAATTCAACAATGCCTAATATGTTGCATTTAATAATGAATTTTGCAAAGATGCTCACATATTTTTCTACACATTTCATAGAGAAGCTATTGATCCTTCCCAGCTCTGCATTCTCTCCAAATAGTCTTATTGTTGAATTTGTATTGCCCAGTGTCCCAGAAGGATTTGGCCTGAGTTCTCTTCATTGTCCTCAACCTCCTCATTCATTTTGGGACTAACGGCGGTCCAAGTGTCAGAGGATGCAGGGTTGCATTGAATTTCAGGCACCCAATTTTGTTTGTAACTTGATTCAGTTAAAATGTCATTAGATGTTATGGTGGATCCTTTCAGTAGATCAGGACTAGCCTTTTGCGAGGCAAAATAATTGGTGTTGTAGTAGAGACTTGTTGGCGTGTTCACTGTGCTGTCATCGCACCCTGAATCTGTCCAATCTGAGCTGTCTGATCTCTGCCGACACATTAATGATGACACATCCTGGCAGTCTATGATGTCTGATAAGAGGGGTTTCCTCTCTGGGTTCATTTGAGATAATGTGTCACTTGTCATGTCCTCTGATGGAAATGCAGATGAGACGGGTTGTCCGTTAATCCTTATAGTGTTCAGAACTAGTGTTTTGGCTGTATGGTTAATGCTAAATTCAGAATCTGACACATGTGGCATTCCCGATGGAATCAACTTTGGAGTCACTTCACCTTCTACCCAGCTTCTGTCTTCATTAGAATACAAAGGAGAATGAATTTTGACGCTGTTGTCACTAGCAGACTGGTGAAACCCATCATTGTCTTTCCCCTGGTTGTGAACGGCAACTGAACTGTAGGTTTCAGAGAACTGGACGCTTGCATCCCCGCAGTGCGATGTGTTTCCTGATGCAGCATTTCTCATGGAAGCATCAGTGTTGCAGCTGCAGAGATGCCAGGGGACGTCCTGAGGGGAGTAACCTCCAAACCTTTGTGGAGATACATTTGTCTTCACCAGGCTTGGACTATAAACCTTTTGGTCACTTTTGGGACCAACAAGTATTTTAGAAATAATGAGATTCTCCTCTGGATTCTGTAACATTTTACCAGTCCCTGGGATGGCTGCCTGTTTTGGAGACAAAGAAGAGAGACCTGTCAGTGTCAGTAAGAGGTTTGCACAGTGAGCAAAGCTAATGTACAACAACAATTGCTAGAAAACACCATGACTCATTGTACATGTGCTGTTTTTGTTTGCTAAAATAGCTGAACCAGTGTCAGCTTTGCTTTTATGTTGCTGCTTTCTAACTGCTGTCAACATGAACATGTGTAAAGTAATGTGCCAGAGGGCATGCTGTTCCCGTAAGGCAACATTTCCTGGTCGTAAGGAAGGTCTATGATGCAAGAATGGACTTACCAGTGCCTGTGGCATGCTCTTTAACTTCCCACCCTTCAAAAAGTTGCACACACACACAAGTGGTATTATGACTGCAGCTGACAAAACTGCAAAACTCACGAGAAGCCATTGTAAAAGCATTCCAGGATCGTCTAAAAGAGAAAAGAACTGCTGTCACAGTCACGTCTGGGAAAGAGTGTGGCTGTAAATTCTGATAACTTGAGCTGCTTTAAAAATTATGGTAAAAAGAAAAATCCAATTATGACTCCCATGCTTGGCATGTTTGTCACACACTGTTACATTGTTTCATACCACAGATCTGACTTTTACTTCTCTGAAGGACTTTTATGAGAATAGGAGCTTAAATAAACGTGGTTAGATTAAGAAATAACAGAAAGCATTTGTCCCCTTTTTGGAAGAGCTACAAATAGAATAGAATAAAATGTGCAAATTGCTTAAAATCAAGACGAAAGGGTGAAAAAAGCTTTTGAAATATAGTATCACATCTTTATTAGCTTGACAAGCTATAAGCTTTTAATTTAATTTATTTTCATTGAATGGTTAGTAGTAAAATACATATTTACAAAATTAACAGAGATGCATTATTCTTTCTAGTGAAAAAGCAGCATGACTCTCTTTCACATTAAAGTTGTGGATTTCTCTTTTTCCAAATGTGTGTTTTCTGCTTCTTTTTTGATTATTTCATGTGTGTGTTTTTTCTTGTATAATTAGAACATGCTACTGGATGCCTCAAATTTCCACCTGGGATTAATAAAGTATCCATCCATCCATCCATCCATCCATCCATCCACACACTCAGATTAAATTGTGATTGTTTTTTATTTTTACGTTTTGTAAAAAGACAGATTTACAGGTTTGCAGATTTATTTATTGTTTTGACCAAACACTGCATTGTTTCCAAGTGGCTGCACTCACTCACAAAAATGAACTCAAGCTGCTTGACAAGAAATGTAGAAAAGCACACCTTTAAGTATCTTAGTTATATTCATAGCAGATGTGCCTTCAAAGCTTCCCAGAAATTTGAGTTGCGCCGTTTCCTCGAGTGGAATCAGACTTTAGCATTTTATATCTTAAGGGTTTATCTCTGTCTGTTGCTTAAAAGTGCAAACTTACAGAGTTGGCATTAAATAAGCAATGTACAATTCTGTTTTTTTAGGCTGTAAAAACCCATCTGCCTGTGCAGTTGAACTTTTCAGGTATATTTTGCTCACCTGGCAGAGTGACACAGAAAGAAGCACTCTCGCTGTTTGAACGACCCCATTCGTGTGGTTTGTAGACAACGTTACCACAGTACTCTGTCTGGTTGGGCTTCAGTTTGACTTCAAAGTGGCCAGTTGTGTTTTTAATAACCTGGGGATACAACAGGATGAGGATGATGGGTGGTCATTGGAGGCCACTGCAGGTAGAACATTAAATAAACCCAAATTTTCAGGGCTTAAAAAGGGCAAACAGCAAAAACACCAGTGTGTGCTAATTCTTTTTCTGGTGTTACTTTAAAAAGTTTATGCTAATTGTCTACTTTAGTGTAATATAAAATATAATTATTTTGTTATATAGGCAATTTTAGATGTCATAATATGGCAATAAGCCAAGTTTTCTCTAATTATTAGCTCCTGCTTTAGAAGAACCATAAATTATGAAAGTAAAAGCTGACGTACTTCCTCCTTCAATTTGTGATTTATTGATGCATTAGACAACATGTCATAACCTTTAAAGGACTAACCTGTGCAGCCCACTCCGGATATGTTACTTTTAAAATATACTCCGTCACAGTTTTGGGGAAGCCCTCTTTGCTGGAATTGATGATGTCGGCAATAGAAATGCCGTTCGGTCCTTGTTGTAGAGTGACATCGACGTAGAAGGCAGACGTTGTTGCACGTGTAGACAAAAGCGGTGGACCGAGAACAGCTATGGACACAAAGATAAAAACAATGGATGAATCTATTTCTGGTTTGAAATAAACAAACAAACAAGTATATTAGTGTGGAGATTCTTACTGTCTCTTAAAGGTTTAAACCTGGTGGTGATGTGAACACAGCTACCATTAACCACCACCTTCGCCCTGTAGTGAATGTCAGGCTTTGATGGGGTTTCTGCAGTCAGGTCACATGACAGGCCAGTAATGTTTTGACACTCTCGTTTCATCTGGTATTGGTCTTGATCGTCACTGCATTAAGTTCAATACAAAACATAATCAATGTTCTTATTAAAATGCATGAAAGTCAGGTTTCCTAATGTATTATTAAGTATATATTGTGTTTTATTACTCATTTTTTAATTACCCTTTTTTTTTTTCATCTTTCGGCTTCTCCCTTTGTCAGGGGTTGCCACAGCGAACTAAGTCCCACCCAATTTGACAATTTAATTATTAGTGGGAATGCATTAAATAGAAATAGGAATAGTCATAATAGGAGATTTATGTGGTAGAAAATTCTGAAACTAGCTTTCATGCCTTAAGGCACCAAAGACTCTGTTCTGTAAATTACACAAAGCTCTTCCTGACAAACATCTGAGAGATGTTTGTCTCAAGGACGGCATTTTAACTTTGGGTTCTCATAGATGCAAGCGAGTTCAGATGAATGAATGGAATGAATGTACATGGACTGTACTTATATAGCGCCTTTCTATAGTCAAGATAACCAAAGGGGTTTATAACACAATCTGTGCCATCATTTACCTCCACACAGCACTATACTAGATCTCTAGCTAATCTGAATATATAGAGACTAACCAGTGCTTTAGATCTCATTCATACACTGATGGGACACTTATCTGAGGCAATGAGGGGTTCAGTGTTTTTCCCAGGAACACTTCAGCATGTGACTGCTGGTGGAATCGAACCCCAACTCTCCCACTGGAGGACGACTGCTCTAACCACTCAGCCATAACTGCTTAAACTAAACCTATCGTGACAAGAATGTTCATGCTCAGTAATCCAGGTAGTCAAATCTGATAACTCTCAATCTGGTCATCTGGACAGTTTCT